>JAVKPL010006750.1:0-27277 GCA_032173675.1 Gastrolobium villosum
TTCATAATAGCATCCCCTAGTTGACCAGACAGTAGCTGCAGTAGGAGTTTTTCCAGGAAAATTGCAGTATCAGCAGCAGCAATACAATCCCTTCTCTAATACTTACGATCCTCGCTGTAATCCCCACTTGAATTGGAATCAGAACCTGAACCAGCAGAGCCTTCCTCCTTATCAACAGAGGCAAAATTTCCAGCAGGCTGTACCCCCACAACATTTGCAACAGGAGCCACTAGCCCAACAGCAAATCAATTGCGGTCCTTCACTAGAAGATTTGGTGAAACAGATGGCGACGAGTAACTTGCAATTTCAGCAGCAGACTGAATCTACAATTCAGAACCTGCAAACACAGATTGGGCAGTTGGCAACATCAATGAGTCAGGTTCAACCTCAAGGTTCCAGCAATTTTCTTCCTCCGCAAACAGTTCCAAAACCAAAAGTGAATGCAAATGCCAGTGCTATATCTCTAAGGTCAGGCAAGCAACTGCATGAGCCCCAGCAAGCTACAGTTGAGGATGAACTAGCATTGGAAAAAAATACGACAGTGCAAGAGAAGCGAAAACTTGACAATGAACCTGAGTTCTCTGTTCCGCTTCCCTTCCCTCAAAGAGCCATCAATTCCAGGAAATTGGCAGAAATAGCACAAGAGAAGGAGTTACTAGACACATTCAGGAAGGTTGAAGTTAACATTCCTCTCTTAGATGCAATCAAGCAGATTCCAAAATATGCCAAATTCCTAAAAGAATTATGCATCAATAAGAGGCGACTGAAGGGAGACGAGCTAGTTAACGTGAGCCATAATGTATCAGCCCCCATCCAACCCATACCTGAGAAATGCAAAGATCTAGGAACATTTACTATTCACTGCATTAGAGGAAGTTCTATATTTGATGATTGCATGCTAGACTCAGGTGCTTCCATTAAAGTCATGCCCGAGTCTGTTTACAAGTTCCTTGGTCTTGATCCTTTGCGTGCTACTGGTGTTATTATCCAGTTAGCCAATAGGAGCAATGCTCACCCTTCTTGTTTAATTGAAAATGTTTTAGTCAGAGTAAATAACCTGATATTTCCTGATGACTTTTACATTTTAGATATGGAGGGTGAGTCTCCTAGTAGTACACCCCCAATCATACTTGGGAGGCCCTTTTTGAAAACTGCAAGGACCAAATTAGATGTGCATGCTGGGACTCTATCCATGGAATTTGGTGATAGCATTTTACATTTTAGCATATTTGATTCCATGAAGCATTCTAAGGTTCAAGTTGAGCATTCAGTTTCATGCATAAATGTGATTCATGATGTGGTTGGTAAGGTTGATTCTGAATTGATTAATGATTGTGCATTACCTGTGGATTCTGACCTACCTATTAATGATTCTGAATTTGTACTAAATGTGAAGTTAGGCAAGACTCCCCATTCTGGTAATGATTTTGATCCTAACTCTCATGGACCCAAGATGAAATGGGTACAAAAAATTTCTTCCTCTATTTTTAGTATGCAGAAAAGTTTGCGTAAGGTTGGAAGAAAGGATCAAGAGAAGAAGAAATGCATACATAAAAGAAAGCCCCCAAAGTTGCGTGATAAGCAGATGGGGAAGAGTTGCACAATGATTGGCCATCACCTCAAAGTTGTTCATGAAGGACCCCAGAAGCAACCTGTGGAGACAGAGGCTCTACTCACTGATGTTGTTTATCCTCCTTAGGGAATCCAGGGAGTCTTCTTCCCTCTTTTTCTTTTCTTTTTGTTATTTGCATTTTTCTTTTTCTTTCTTTCTTTTAGTTTTTTTTACTTTCATAGGTAGATTTTCCTCTTCTTTCTGGTTATTATTGAGTGTTACATGGAGTAGACTTAGATCACAATGTTTGATAGTAAAGTCTATTAGGCTTTGATCTCAATTCTTGGATTGTAATACTTGTTGATTGATGTTGTGATGCTGATTGCATGATTTGGTTACCCCTTGTGAGGTTTTGAGCCTGTATACATGGCATATCTTCTGGCCATGCTTTCATTCTTGTGTGCTTCTGCTCTTGATCTTTGCTCTCTAGAACTTGCTCTAATTCTTTTTGAAACTGCATTTTTCACTTACATGCATGAATATGATTGAGGCATTCATTTCTTTCTTTACCCACTTTAGCCAGATAGCCACCCTTACATTATTATCCCTTGATGAGCCCCTTTGAGCCTTTATATCCTTTACTTCTTGAGCCACATTACAAGCCTAAGTGAAAAAAAAAAAAAAAAAAAAAACCAATTAATTCCACACCCTGGAGATTTATTGAGCAATGGTTTTCACTGTGATGTTGTGTTTAAGTGTGGGGGTTTGCCCGAGGCGTGCAAAAGTTTAAGTGTGGGGGTGACAATGTGATTCTTTTCTCTGCTATGTGGTTCTTCTATGTTAAAAAAAAAAAAAAAAAAAAATAGAAAAAGAAAAAAAAAAAAAAAAATAGGAAAAGCAAAAAGAAAAAAAAATGAGAAAAAAAAAAGAAAAAATAAAAAAATATGTGTTTATTTTTATCCTTTCATTATCTTTGTGTAGTTCTTAACCCTTGCTCTTGTAGATTTCTAGGGTGTTTAACATTCTTTTCCCATATTTCATCCATACCTTCACCTCAGCCCCATTACAATCCCGCATAAAGTCCTCTTGATTTGTGCATGCATGTGTTAGTAGCAGTGGAGAAGTAGAATTTGAGCAAGCCTATGGTAGATTGATTTTCTTGAGTAGATTTGAGTGATACACTGATTACCTGATACACTTGAGAGAAAAATATTGAGAGCATCTTCTGTGAAACCATTTTCTGTAATTGGCATGTGCAGCAAAGATTAGCAAGTCTTGTTATTTGAGATTAGGGAATTTCAGTCCTGATTGATTTAGCTGTGAAGATTTGTGATCTTTGTGTATTTCCTGTATGCTTGGTAATTGTTAGAAAGGATTGGTTGATCTTAGTCTTTGCTTTTAATTTTAGTTTTTGCCCAGGAGTGCAAAGAGATAAGTGTGGGGGAATTTGATAACTCATATTTTATTACACTTATTTGTTACTCTTGGTTGGTAATTTTAGGTTTTATTTGAATTAAATAAAGGTATTTTGGGTTAAATTAGAATTCTAGTTTTTAATTGGGTTTAATTGATTTTCGTCATAATTTTCCAGATTTACACTACTTTCGTATTTTGACCATATCTCACTCTACAGATGTTCGATTGACTCCGTTCTTGTTGCGTTTTGCAGATAACAGGAAGGGCTATAATTGCTATTTCACCTACTGAAGCCCAATTCGGACAGGAAGATGGTCTAAACCTGAGCTCAAGATGACGTGTTTTATGCTGGAATATTATTTTATTATTGGACTTGTAATTTAAATTAAAGCCCAATTATTTAAGTGGCCCAAAGCCAAATTAGTTTTATTTTTATTTTATATTGCATTTTAGACGAATGGGCCGGGCCGATCTGAATTAAGCCCAGCCCAAATTAGCTTTTGAACCCTAGGGGCATATGTAGGAGAGGAGGGGAGACATTTTGGATTATGTAATTTTCGATTTGGAGGATCAAGACACTTTTCTCTGAAGCGTTCTTCGCGTTCTTCATCTTCTTCTTCTTCTTTTTCTTTTATGCAGTTTAATTTGTAATCATGTTTATCCTAGCCATGCTAGGCTAAACCCCCTTTTAATAAACCTAAGGGGAAGGGATTCCATGGATCTGTTTAGAGGATCTACGATCAATCTCTAACCAGATTTATTTCTTTACCCTAACTCAGATCAATATCGTGCGATTGTGGATATTCGATCTGAGGTTCGCGATTGCGATTATGGGTGAAGAATGATCATCAGATTTGTGATCCGATTAACCTCAATTGGAAATAAGGATTCTGATTCAATTGGGATTAATCGTGAATTTGGTAATTTTTCTAATTCTTTAACCAGATTTGTTTCTTTTCCTAACTCAGATCGATATCGTGCGATTGTGGATATTCGATCTGAGGTTCGCGATTGTGATCATGGAAAAGGGATAATCATCAGATTTGATGATCCGATTGTTCTCAATTGAAAATAAGGATTCTGATTCAATTGAGATCAACCGTGAATTTGGTAATTTTTATCCAATGAAGGACATCCATGGAACCCTAACCTTAGGTTGGTTAATTTTGAATTACGAATTTTAATCCCAATTTTATATTCTATCTTTTAAATTATTCAAACTGGAATCAAAACCCCCCCTTTTATTTTCTATTTTCAGCAACGATTTTCACCCAAACAATTTCCTTGAGAGACGACTTAGGGTTTCCACTTTACTGCAAATTTTCTGAACCCTAAATAAAAATAATTTTTAATTTGCACGAGTTCGACAGCTCGTGTCAATGAGTCAGTTATAAAGTAATGAGGCTGTTACGTGTGGAGTTAAGTTATTCAAATCAATGAAGAGGATTGCGATGCGGGATGAAACTTGGATTATATTAATGAGTTAGTTATAAAGTAATGAGGCTGTTATGTGTGGAGTTATGTTATTCATATCAATGATTAATGAGTCAGTTATAAAGTAATGAGGCTGTTACGTGTGGAGTTATGTTATTCAGATCAATGAAGAGGATTGCGATGCGGGATGAAACTTGGATGATATTAATGAGTGAGTTATAAAGTAATGAGGCTGTTATGTGTGGAGTTATGTTATTCATTGATTGATATTAATGAGTCAGTTATAAAGTAATGAGGCTGTTATGTGTGGAGTAATGAGGCTGTCATGTGTGGAGTTATGTTATTCATTGATTGATATTAATGAGTCAGTTATAAAGTAATGAGGTTGTTATGTGTGGAGTTATGTTATTCATATCAATGATTAATGAGTCAGTTATAAAGTAATGAGGCTGTTATGTGTGGAGTTATGTTATTCAGATCAATGAAGAAATTCTCCACGAAATCCAATGAAACTTGGATGGGATGTTGGATATATTTAAGTATGGACGCCTGCAAAGAAACCAGATCAAAATTCGATGCCGGTGTATGCTTTTCCATTTTTTTCGGATTTTCTCAATTTTTGCCTGTTCAGGGATCGATAAAAAATATTTCAGGCCCCGAAAAAGTGGTCTAAACGATGGAATTTGGCAAAAATAGGGTGGGCGTAACAATTCTCTTGTTAGTCTTGATCGGATGGCCACCCTCTACAAATTGGGCCTTCTTCCTCCTCGCAAAAAAAGTGGTCTACTTGTGCAAAATTGGCAAATGCATATAAGCCTATTACATATGGGGGGAGCAGGCATCATCCGCTCCAAAAATTCATTAGAAATCAATCTGTAACATCCCGCATAATTAGTAAAATACATAAGTACTATATGTTATAGATGTATGTGTAGATTTCGGATGTATGGTTTATGTGTGATGGCTTGCGAATTGGTTGACCTTTATCCTTGGATAAGACTAAGGTAATTAATTAAATTAAATCATAGAGGATAAATATGTAGACATGTGAATTTAATCATATGAGTAATGTGAGTGTGTGTTAGAAGGCTTTAGTGCTTAGTGGACTTTGGTAGTGGGCTAGTGTGTGTGTGGACTTGTTACTATTGGACTTGTGTGATTGGATCCTTTGTGTGTGTGGCCAATGGCCCAAGGATGGCTCTTGGATCAAGCTAGTTCAGCCCAAGGTTGTGTCCACCCTTATCTCCCCTAAGCCTTGTCCAACTAGGGTGTCTTGTGTATCAAGGAACAACCACTTGGCAAGTGTAATTTCCACTCATTCTTGCGCAAAAGGACCTAGAAAAATCTGCCAACTTCTTCCTTGTTTGACCGCCACATCACCTAGCTTGTGCACCATTTGGATTCAACTTCTTTGCATGGAAGACACATGCACTCCTTAGCACCATTTTTAGGCTGCATACTTCCCCATTTAGGCGCACATGGAGGGGTCTTGGTGCAGATTTTTTTATGACACAAATCTGACTTGAGTGTTGACCAAGAGAACCACCTTACACCTTCCATCATGAGGCTGAATTGTGCAGATTTTTGCATGCTTTTGGCAGTCCATCATGGGCCAAACCTGCCCTTGCTTCCACATGCATCATAAGTAGGATCTTGGGGCTGCATCTTCATCATTTTATGCGCACAAGACAGCCCCAAAATCAGATTTCTTGGCTGCCACAAAGCTGTCTTGCTTGTGGACTTAGTGAACCTCCCTCACACCTCACCTTGTGCGCATGGTGTGGCTGTTTGTGCAAGAAAATTCTGACTTGTTAACACTCATTCAGATCTGAACCTTTCCCTCACCTCCTTGCATGTGTATAGAGTACTTTAGAAGCAACCTTGTGTGCAGCCCCACTTCTTCAAGCAACCAGAATTTTCATGATGCTTAATCATGCCACTTCTCCTCACTTTCCCTTTAAATATGCGCATAAGGAAGGGGCTGGCCTCATGTACAAGTGCAGCCAAGTTCCTCCCTCATTCCCTCACTCTCCTAGCCGAACCTACAAGCCTCTTGGAGAAGGAAAAACCTTGGTCACCTACCTTCCCTCACCTCTCAAAACCGTGACTCAAGAACACCAAGCAAGTGTAAGTTTTCCTCCTCACTTTCACCTCACTGTTCAGTCTTGTTCCTCAACCTTGAAGCTGTCCTAGATTGTTTCTCCTCACCTTTTGCGCATAGATCATCATAGGAAGTGGGGACTTGTTGTGAAGTAGAGCTAGAAAGGGTGTGGTGAAGTGTGTGCTACAAGAGGTAAGCCTTGAACTTAGACCTCTTTCATGGTGTGTAATCATATGTCTCCTTGAATATGTTTTGCTTTGGATTCTTGGTTGAGCATGGTTAAAGTATAAGTATGGAGCCATTTTATGATGACTTGTATGCATGAGTTGTAGAGTGAAAGTCTCATGGTTATGCTTAAGATTACATGCCACTGTTTCTGCACATTATATGCCACTGTTTCTGCACATTATATGCCACTGTTTCTGCACATATATGCCACTGTTTCTGCACATTATATGCCACTGTTTCTGCACAATATATGCCACTGTTACTGCACATATATGCCACTGTTTCTGCACATTATATGCCACTGTTTCTGCACATATATGTCACTGTTTTAGTGCTCCCTAAGCCACTGTTTCTGCATAAAAACACTCACTGTTTTAGTCATCATATGCCACTGTTTTTATGCATAAAATGCCACTGTTTTAGTCATCATATGCCACTGTTTTTATGCATAAAATGCCACTGTTTTAGTCATCATATGCCACTGTTTTTATGCATAAAATGCCACTGTTTTAGTCCATAATATGCCACTGCTTTATGCATAAAATGTCACTGTTTTAGTCCATAATATGCCACTGTTTCAATGTCCAAAAACCAAGATTTATGCCACTGTTTTGAAGTCCAAAGTGCCACTGTTTCTGTTTTAAAATGGTCACTGTTTCTGCTGTAAGGTGCTACTGTTTTTCTGCTGTAAAACGTCACTGTTTCTGTTTTAAAACGTTCACTGTTTCTGCTGTATGTTTACTGTTTTCCTGCTGTAAAACGTCACTGTTTCTGTCCACTGTTTTTAAGGAAAATACCACTGTTTTCTGTTCACTGTTTTAAAGAACAACTCACTGTTTCTGCTCACTGTTTTAAGCACAAACGTCACTGTTTTCTGCTGTAAAAACGCTGCTGTATGCTCACTGTTTTGCTGCTGTAAACACTGTTGTATGATCACTGTTTTCCACTGTAAGACGCTGCTGTATGCTCACTGTTTTCCACTGTAAGACACTGCTGTATGCTCACTGTTTCTGCTGTAAATAGCCACTGTAAATGATTGGTTGTAATTGATTTAGGTGCGCTTAAGAAGTGAGATACTTCGCTGCTGTTTGGTATTATTTAAGGAAAGCAAAGGTAAGTGTCAGGCGATATTGCCTAATGTGACTATTGACTACTGGTATAAAATTGTGACATGATGCTCCATATGCCGTAAAAATATTATGTTCCATTATGATGAAAGGAAACTGCCAAAAATGTGCCGTGATGGCTATATGATTATGAGGTAAAGACGTTATGTGGCAGCATAACGCATATGAAAGGTATATAAGCATGCATCTTACATCATACCGCATTTTACGCTTTGTGTGTGAAAGCATAGCATGACATGCATGTATCAAGATCATATAGCCCTTGTTTTAGAATAGTTATGTACAGGACCATGTGTTTGAGCAAGCATCATATAGGCATCCCCAAGGTACCGGGGTATGGGACACTTGGCATCAGTCCGCATAGGCCCACAGTTGGAATCCACGTGGAGCTCAGGTGCCAAGGGATATTTGATTCCACTGTGAAGTGCGCGCACGACGGTGCTAAAAGCGCAAAGGAAAGGCGTTATATACGCAATATATGAATATGATGAAAAGGAAAAGGAAAAGGAACAAGGATATGTTGAAGTGACTGTTTATGATTTTGTGCCTAGTTAATACTGTTATATTACTGGTTTTGTTGCCACACTACTGGGATTATTCTCACCCCTTCGGGGCTGCTATTTTTCCAAAATGGCAGGAGGACGTAAAAGCACTTGAAGGAGTGATGTTTGCTGTTGATTGCTGATGCGTGGATTATCACTGTTGCTGTTTGTTAATTGGATGACTGTAATGATTAATGTTAGCTTGAACTTTGATGAACAGCGGCTATTTTGGAAAACCTTTGTGAAAAGAATTTAAGTGCTAAAATTTTTACAGTGCACCTTACGAGTGGTGTTTTTATGAGCAAACGAACTCGGATTTACTATTATTTTATATGCACGCGAAGCCCCAAACGTGCTCTTTCTAAATCATTTGAAATATTTTTTTTTATCGTCCAAACAGAAGTTATAAGAACAATTGAAAGGCCTTACGGATTGGTATACTGCATTGAGATTCTTTGTTAGCTCATGTGACGTTAACGACTCTAATTCCGCTTAGCAAACGACTCTCTTGGATGCATACAAGGGAGGGCGTTACACTAATTGGTATCAGAGCAGTTTGGTCCATGGATTTGCTTGTGTTTGATTGAATTGATTGTTGATTGTGTTTATCTGCTGATTGACTGTCTAAATGTGCTATAGTTTAAGTATATGTTAGCTAGGGTAGTTAGATTGTTTAGACTGTTCTGTGATAAGACACGGATGCATAGCTAACTTGTCCGAATTGAACTCGAGTACCTACTTGGGACTGCTGCCATGAATAACTTGCGGTGAGCCTGATCAACTCATTTCCTGATATTGTGAGTGCAGAATCATGGCAGGTGGTCGCGGTTCAACTCGGGGAAGGTCTGGCGATGCGGAAGAGGATCTTATCACTACCATTGGGGGACTGGCAACGTTTATCCAGAATATGAGCCAAGAATGGCGCGACCATAGGCAACAGAATCAGAACCAACCCCCACTGCATGAAAATGCAGAAGAAATTGCCCGTCGGAGGTTGAAAGACTTCCGCAACTTCCAACCACCTACCTTTGAGGGAGAAGACAACCCTGAGGCTGCAGCAAAGTGGCTGCAGATGATTGAGCATATTTTCGAACGCATGGCATGCCCGGAAGCGCAAAAGACTGATTACGCATCGTACCAGCTGATGGGAGAAGCTTTAACATGGTGGACTGGTGCGAGGGCTCTGCTGAGAGCTCAGGACGTTGAACTGACATGGGCCGTATTCAGACAAGTATTTTTGGATAAGTATTTTCCTAAGGCAATGAGAAGAATGAAGCACACTGAACTGCTGTCACTCAGGCAGGATAACATGACGGTTAATGAGTATATTGCAAAATTTGGGCAGCTGATCGAGTACGCCATGTAACGCCCTCCCTTGTATGCATCCAAGAGAGTCGTTCGCTAAGCGGAATTAGAGTCGTTAACGTCACATGAGCTAACAAAGAATCTCATAGCAGTATACAAATCCGTATAAAAATTTCAGCACTTAAATTCTTTTCACAAAGGTTTTCCAAAATAGCTGCTGTTCATAAAAGTTCAAGCTAACATAAAGATGATAAAGGCTACAGTCATCCAAGAGTACCAAAACATTAATCAATACAGTCATCCAATTAAACAAACAGCAACAGTGATAATCCACGCATCAGCAATCAACAGCAAAACATCACTCCTTCAAATGCTTTTGCGTCCTCCTGCCATTTTGGAAAAATAGCAGCCCCGAAGGGGTGAGAATAATCCCAGTAGTGTGGCAACAAAACCAGTAATATAACAGTATTAACTAGGCACAAAATCATAAACAGTCACTTCAACATATCCTTGTTCCTTTTTCCTTTTCCTTTTTATCATATTCATATATTGCGTATATAACGCCTTTCCTTTGCGCTTTTAGCACCGTCGTGCGCGCACTTAACAGTGGAATCAAATATACCCTTGGCACCTGAGCTCCATGTGGATTCCAACTGTGGGCCTATGCGGACTGATGCCAAGTGTCCCATACCCCGGTACCTTGGGGATGCCTATATGATGCTTGCTCAAACACATGGTCCTGTACATAACTATTCTACACAAGGCCTATATGATCTTGATACATGCATGTCATGCTATGCTTTCACACACAAGGCGTAAAAATGCGGTATGATGTAAGATGCATGCTTATATACCTTTCATATGCGTTATGCTGCCACATAACGTCTTTACCTCATAATCATATAGCCATCACGGCACATTTTTGGCAGTTTCCTTTCATCATAATGGAACATAATATTTTTACGGCATATGGAGCATCATGTCACAATTTTATACCAGTAGTCAATAGTCACATTAGGCAATATCGCCTGACACTTACCTTTGCGTGCCTTAAATATTACCAAACAGCAGCGAAGTATCTCACTTCTTAAGCGCACCTAAATCAATTACAACTAATCATTTACTGTGGCTATTTACAGCAGAAACAGAGAGCATACAGCAGTGTCTTACAGCAGCAAAACAGTGAGCATACAGCAGTGTTTTAAAGTGGAAAACAGTGAGCATACAGCAGTGTTTACAGCAGCAAAACAGTGAGCATACAGCAGCGTTTTTACAGCAGAAAACAGTGACGTTTGTGCTTAAAATAGTGAGCAGAAACAGTGAGTTGTTCTTTTAAAACAGTGAACAGAAAACAGTGACATTTTCCTTAAAAACAGTGGACAGAAACAGTGACGTTTTACAGCAGAAAAACAGTGAACATACAGCAGAAACAGTGAACGTTTTAAAACAGAAACAGTGACTCTTTGGACCTCAACAGTGGCAGAAACAGTGGCATAGGAATGTTAAAACAGTGACATGATGACTAAAACAGTGGCATTTTATGCATAAAAACAGTGGCATTTGATGACTAAAACAGTGGCATATTATGCATAAAAACAGTGACATATGATGACAGAAACAGTGGCATACAATGTGCAGAAACAGTGGCATATAATGTGCAGAAACAGTGGCATATATGTGCAGAAACAGTGGCATATAATGTGCAGAAACAGTGGCATATATGTGCAGAAACAGTGGCATATAATGTGCAGAAACAGTGGCATATATGTGCAGAAACAGTGGCATACATGTGCAGAAACAGTGGCATTTGAATGGTGATTTTGAGGAACCGAAACAGTGGGCATTTCATCTTCAAAACAGTGGCACATTCAAAGGGAAACAGTGGCACATTTCTCTTCAAAACAGTGGCATATCCATACAAGAAAACAGTGGCATGAGCTTAAACATAACCATGATATCTTTATGCATACACATCATCATGAAATAGCTCCATCATTCTACTTCTATCATGCTCATACTTGAATCCAAAACCCACACATAATCAAGGAGTCATTTAAGCACACATACATGGTTACAATGAAAGTGTTCTAAGTTCAAGGCCTACCTCTTGTAGCACACACTTCACCACACCCTTTCAAGCTCTACTTCACAACTAGTCCTCTCTTCCTAGGATGTTCTATGCGCAAACAAGGTGAGGATGGACAAACTTGGGCAGCTTCAAGGTTGAGGACAAGGCTGGACAGTGAGGGAATGTGAGTTGTCTTAAGCAAAGTCTTCTTGCTCCAAAGTCCTTATGCTACACGGTTTAGAGAGTGAGGAGGTGAGGAAAGAAAGTTGGCTGAATGTAAGGTGAGGGCAGCCCTTCCTTATGCGCAAATTTAAAGGGAATGTGAGGAGAAGTGGCATGATTAAGCATCATGAAAAATCTGATTACTTGAGGAGATGGGGCTGCACACAAGGTTGCTTCTAAAGTACTCTATTCACATGCAAGGAGGTGAGGAGATGGTTCAGATCTGAGTTAGGCTTCTAAGTCAGAATTTTCTTGCACAAATAGCCAAACCATGCGCACAAGGTGAGGTGTGAGGGAGGTTCACTAAGTCCACAAGCAAGACAACTTTGTGGCAGCCAAGAAATCTGATTTTGGGGCTGTCCATATGCGCACAAGATGATGAAAATGCAGCCCCAAGGTCCTACTTATGATGCATGTGGAAACAAGGGCAAGTTTGGCTCATGATGGGCTGCAAAAAGCTTGCAAAAATCTGCACCTTGCAGCCTCATGATGGGAGGTGTAAGGTGGTACACTTGGTCAACACTCAAGTTAGATTTGTGTCATAAAAAAAATCTGCACCAAGACTCCTCCATGTGCGCCTAAATGGGGAAGTATGCAGCCTAAAATCATGCTAAAGTGCACATGTGTCCTCCATGCAAGGAAATTGAAATCAAGTGATGCATAAGCAAGGTGAGGTGGCGGTTTAGCAAGGGAAAATGGCAGATTTCTAAGTCCTTAATCACTCTCTTTTGTGCGCATGAAAGGGTGGTAGAAGGGTTGCCATGTGAAGGTTCCTTGGTACACAAGACATCCTTGTTGGACAAGGCTAAGGGAATTAGGTGTGGATTTAATTTGGGCTGAACAAGATTGATCCAAGAGTCCTCTTTGGGCCATTGGCCACACAAAGAATCCAATCACATGAGTTCAAAAGTGACAAGTCCACACACACACTAGCCCACTTCTAAAGTCCAATAAACACTAAGGCCTTCTAACACACACTCACATTACTCATATGATTTTAATAAATTTCACATATCTACATAAGCACCCTCCTATGATTTAATTAAATACTTACCTTAGTCTTATCCAAGGATAAAGATCAACAATTCGCAAACCATCACACATACACCATAAATCCGAAATCTACACATACATCTATAACATATAGTACTTATGTATTTTACTAATTATGCGGGATGTTACACTCTCCCCACCAAATAGGAATTTTGTCCGCAAAATAAACTTACTTAAGAGCTAAACAGTTCTGGATAGCGTTTCCGAATGTCGTCCTCGCGCTCCCAAGTGGCTTCAGCTTCCGATCTGTTGTTCCATAATACCTTCACCAACGGAATCTCTTTAGAACGGAGTCGCTTGACGGATCTTTCAAGAATTTGGAACGGTTGCACTTGATACGTCAGATTTTCCTTTAGTTCCACATCTTCCGGCTGTAACACGTGAGATGGATCAGAGAGATACCTCCGTAGCTGTGACACATGAAATACATTGTGAATTCCTGACAGATTGGGTGGTAAAGCCAACCGGTATGCAGACTCTCCAATCCGGTCCATAATCAGATACGGTCCTAAGTACCGTGGACTTAACTTCTTAACTCCCATTCTCCTTCCGAGTCCCGATGTAGGTGTGATTCTCAAAAATACATGGTCTCCGACTTCGAAAGATAGAGACTTATGACGCTTGTCGTAATAACTCTTCTGTCTGGCCTGAGCCCTCTGCATATTCTCCCGAATCTTCTTTACCTGTTCGGATGTTTCTTGAATTAGATCAGGTCCTAACATACTTCGCTCACCCACTTCAGTCCAGCATAGAGGGGATCTGCATTTTCTCCCATACAACGCTTCATACGGTGCCATCTGAATGCTGGAGTGGTAACTGTTGTTGTAAGCGAACTCAATCAAAGAAAGATAATTATCCCAGCTGCCTCCTAACTCCAAAACACATGCTCGCAACATGTCCTCTAAGGCTTGAATGGTGCGTTCCGTTTGACCATCGGTCTGCGGATGATAAGCAGTACTCAACCTCAATTGGGTCCCTAATGCTTTTTGAAAAGATTCCCAAAACTTAGATGTAAACTTGGGATCACGATCGCTGACAATACTCGTAGGAACTCCATGTAGCTTCACGATCTCCTGCAGATAAATTCGAGCAAGCCTCTCCGTATCAAAGGTGGTTCTAACACGCAAGAAATGAGCTGACTTCGTTAAACGGTCAACAATCACCCAGATAGAATCATATCCTTCTCGCGTCCGAGGAAGTCCAACTACAAAATCCATCGCAATACTGTCCCACTTCCATTCGGGAATCTCCAAAGGTTGGAGGAGTCCCGACGGTTTCTGATGTTCGTACTTCACCTTCTGACAAGTTAAGCACCGAGATACATACTCCGCAATATCACGCTTCATACCCGGCCACCAAAACGAGGTCTTCAAATCATGGTACATCTTCGTGGATCCAGGATGAACTGCGTACTTACCCTTGTGAGCCTCCTGTAAAACTTCTTGCTTCAACACTTCATTCGGCACAACCAGCCGTCCTTGAAATCTCCAAACATCATTCTCATCCTTTACAACATCTTGGTTGCCAACCAAATCACGGACTAACTCTTCATCTTTCTGAGCCTCCTTAATTCTACTGATCAATTCATTCTCCACCTTTATATTTCCCAATCTTATGCTATTCCCTCTCTCGTCTACCGATAAGTTCAAGTCTCGAAAGGCCTCAAACAATTTCAGCTCTTCCATCATCAGAGTTGCAGTGTGCAGTGTCTTCCTGCTCAGGGCGTCAGCTACCACGTTTGCCTTTCCTGGGTGGTACTTAAGTTCAAAATCATAGTCCTTCAGGAATTCCATCCACCGTCGCTGCCGCATATTCAGCTCCTTCTGGTCGAACAAGTACTTCAAACTCTTATGATCGCTGAACACGTCAAACTGCGAACCATACAAGTGGTGCCTCCAGATTTTCAGTGCGAACACTATAGCTGCTAACTCCAAATCGTGCGTAGGATAATTCTCTTCGTGAGGCTTTAGTTGTCGAGATGAGCTACTGCCATACGATCCTGCATCAACACGCATCCAAGTCCTTTCAGCGATGCATCACATTATACTTCGAACTTTCGGGTAGGATCCGGAATCGTGAGTACGGGAGCACTTGTCAATCTGTTCTTCAGTTCCAAGAAACATTCTTCACAAGCTTCAGTCCACTCAAAAGGCTTGTCCTTCCGAGTGAGATGGGTAAGAGGTTGCACTATCTGAGAGAAATTCTGGATGAACCTTCGATAGTATCCAGCAAGACCTAAGAAACTTCTTACTTCGGTGACAGTCTTGGGTCGTTCCCAATTCATGACAGCTTCAACTTTGCTGGGGTCCACCGCGATACCTTCTGATGAAATGACATGGCCCAAAAACTGGACCTCTTTAAGCCAAAACTCGCACTTCTACCATTTCGCGTACAACTGCTTCTCCTTCAAGATTTGCAAGACAATCCTCAGATGTTCCGCGTGCAGCTCTTCATTAGCCGAGTAAATCAGGATATCGTCGATAAACACAATAACAAATTGATCAAGAAAGGGGCGGAAGATGCGGTTCATGTAGTCCATGAATACCGCTGGAGCATTCGTAAGTCCGAAAGGAATCACCTGATATTCGTAGTGCCCATAACGAGTCCTAAAAGCGGTTTTCGGAATATCCTCCGGTTTGACCCGGATCTGATGGTATCCCGATCGTAAATCTATCTTGGAAAAGACTCTGGCTCCTCTCAGCTGGTCCATCAAATCGTCGATCCTCGGTAGCGGATACTTATTCTTCACCGTTACTTTGTTCAGCTGTCGGTAATCTACACACAGACGTAAACTTCCATCCTTCTTCTTAATCAAGATGGCTGGAGCACCCCATGGGGAAGTACTCGGTCTGATAAATTCCTTTGCCAAAAGCTCTTCTATCTGCTTCTTCAACTCGCGCAGTTCCAAAGGTGCCATGCGATACGGGGCAATGGAGATTGGTCCAACTCCAGGAACAAGTTCGATCGAAAATTCTATTTCCCTATGAGGAGGCAGTCGAGGTATTTCATCCGGGAATACCTCCTCGAATTCTCTAACTACCGGTACATTCTGAATTTGATTATCAACCGAGGTCTCAGCCTCGATCGACAAAAGATACCCTGCTGCTCCCTTGCGGAGCTCTTTTCTAACTTGCAATAAGGAAATGAGAGAGAAAGGTTGAAAATTACCATCTTTCGCAGGAACAACGACTTTCCCCGCTCGACAGTCCAATGTTATCCCGTTTTCCGTCAGCCAGTCCATACCGATAATCACATCGAAGTTGAATACCGGCAGGACCACCAAATTAACTGTATACGTGTTCCCTTCATACTGCAAGGTAACACCTCTGCAGATCTCTGAGGCCGTGCACGATCCTCCAGTAGGTGTGCTGATGTGTAACTCATAAGGTAACGGGGTTGGGGTGATGCCTATTCTCAAGGCAGTATGCTTTGCCATAAAAGAGCCAGACGCTCCAGAATCAAAGATAACAGAAATTGGGTGACCATTTAAAGTGACATTACCTTTGATCAGGTTGGGAAACTTCTGTGCTTCATTTGCATCCAAGGTGAACACCCGAGCTTGCGTAGGCTGTTGGTCAGCGTTCTGGGGGCACTTGTAAGCAAAATGTCCTTGCTGGCCACATCTGAAACATGCATTGTTATTCTTGCGACAAACTCCAAAGTGGTTCTTTCCACACGTAGCACAAGCAGTCGCACCCTGACGTCCGGTCGACGATGGACCCACCGTAAAGTTTCTTTTAAAATTTCCAGGCCGCGCCTGCAACTGCGTACCTCTGCCTCGACCCCTACCAGGTGCCGTCCTGAAGAATCTGCCTGCTCGGTTTCCTCCGTGGAATTGTGTTGGTGGCTTGTTCAAGTTCTTGGCCTCATTAATGATTCCTTCCGCCTGACGACTCTGGTTGATGAGTTCCGGAAGTGTACGATTAGCCGTCGTTAAGATGAGCTTGCGGATTTCCGGATGTAATCCGCTTTCGAACTTCTCCACCTGCCATTCTTCATCATAAATGTTTCGGTCAAAGTTGGCGTACTCGATCAGCTGCCCAAACTTTGCAATATACTCATTAACCGTCATGTTATCCTGCCTGAGTTACAGCAGTTCAGTGTGCTTCATCCTTCTCATTGCCTTAGGAAAATACTTATCTGAACACGGCCCATGTTAGTTCCACGTCCTGAGCTCTCAGCAGAGCCCTCGCACCAGTCCACCATGTTAAAGCTTCTCCCATCAGCTGGTACGACGCGTAATCAGTCTTCTGCGCTTCCGGGCATGCCATGCGTTCGAAAATATGCTCGATCATCTGCAGCCACTTCGCTGCAGCCTCAGGGTTGTCTTCTCCCTCAAAGGTAGGTGGTTGGAAGTTGCGGAAGTCTTTCAACCTCCGACGGGCAATTTCTTCTGCATTTTCATGCGGTGGGGGTTGGTTCTGATTCTGTTGCCTATGGTCGCGCCATTCTTGGCTCATATTCTGGATAAACGTTGCCAGTCCCCCAATGGTAGTGATAAGATCCTCTTCCGCATCGCCAGACCTTCCCCGAGTTGAACCGCGACCACCTGCCATGATTCTGCACTCACAATATCAGGAAATGAGTTAATCAGGCTCACCGCAAGTTATTCATGGCAGCAGTCCCAAGTAGGTACTCGAGTTCAATTCGGACAAGTTAGCTATGCATCCGTGTCTTATCACAGAACAGTCTAAACAATCTAACTACCCTAGCTAATATATACTTAACTATAGCACATTTAGACAGTCAATCAGCAGATAAGCACAATCAACAATCAATTCAATCAAACACAAGCAAATCCATGGACCAAACTGCTCTGATACCAATTAGTGTAACGCCCTCCCTTGTATGCATCCAAGAGAGTCGTTCGCTAAGCGGAATTAGAGTCGTTAACGTCACATGAGCTAACAAAGAATCTCATAGCAGTATACAAATCCGTATAAAAATTTCAGCACTTAAATTCTTTTCACAAAGGTTTTCCAAAATAGCTGCTGTTCATAAAAGTTCAAGCTAACATAAAGATGATAAAGGCTACAGTCATCCAAGAGTACCAAAACATTAATCAATACAGTCATCCAATTAAACAAACAGCAACAGTGATAATCCACGCATCAGCAATCAACAGCAAAACATCACTCCTTCAAATGCTTTTGCGTCCTCCTGCCATTTTGGAAAAATAGCAGCCCCGAAGGGGTGAGAATAATCCCAGTAGTGTGGCAACAAAACCAGTAATATAACAGTATTAACTAGGCACAAAATCATAAACAGTCACTTCAACATATCCTTGTTCCTTTTTCCTTTTCCTTTTTATCATATTCATATATTGCGTATATAACGCCTTTCCTTTGCGCTTTTAGCACCGTCGTGCGCGCACTTCACAGTGGAATCAAATATACCCTTGGCACCTGAGCTCCATGTGGATTCCAACTGTGGGCCTATGCGGACTGATGCCAAGTGTCCCATACCCCGGTACCTTGGGGATGCCTATATGATGCTTGCTCAAACACATGGTCCTGTACATAACTATTCTACACAAGGCCTATATGATCTTGATACATGCATGTCATGCTATGCTTTCACACACAAGGCGTAAAAATGCGGTATGATGTAAGATGCATGCTTATATACCTTTCATATGCGTTATGCTGCCACATAACGTCTTTACCTCATAATCATATAGCCATCACGGCACATTTTTCGCAGTTTCCTTTCATCATAATGGAACATAATATTTTTACGGCATATGGAGCATCATGTCACAATTTTATACCAGTAGTCAATAGTCACATTAGGCAATATCGCCTGACACTTACCTTTGCGTGCCTTAAATATTACCAAACAGCAGCGAAGTATCTCACTTCTTAAGCGCACCTAAATCAATTACAACTAATCATTTACAGTGGCTATTTACAGCAGAAACAGAGAGCATACAGCAGTGTCTTACAGCAGCAAAACAGTGAGCATACAGCAGTGTTTTACAGTGGAAAACAGTGAGCATACAGCTGTTTACAGCAGCAAAACAGTGAGCATACAGCAGCGTTTTTACAGCAGAAAACAGTGACGTTTGTGCTTAAAACAGTGAGCATAAACAGTGAGTTGTTCTTTTAAAACAGTGAACAGAAAACAGTGACATTTTCCTTAAAAACAGTGGACAGAAACAGTGACGTTTTACAGCAGAAAAACAGTGAACATACAGCAGAAACAGTGAACGTTTTAAAACAGAAACAGTGACTCTTTGGACCTCAACAGTGGCAGAAACAGTGGCATAGGAATGTTAAAACAGTGACATGATGACTAAAACAGTGGCATTTTATGCATAAAAACAGTGGCATTTGATGACTAAAACAGTGGCATATTATGCATAAAAACAGTGACATATGATGACAGAAACAGTGGCATACAATGTGCAGAAACAGTGGCATATAATGTGCAGAAACAGTGGCATATATGTGCAGAAACAGTGGCATATAATGTGCAGAAACAGTGGCATATATGTGCAGAAACAGTGGCATATAATGTGCAGAAACAGTGGCATATATGTGCAGAAACAGTGGCATACATGTGCAGAAACAGTGGCATTTGAATGGTGATTTTGAGGAACCGAAACAGTGGGCATTTCATCTTCAAAACAGTGGCACATTCAAAGGGAAACAGTGGCACATTTCTCTTCAAAACAGTGGCATATCCATACAAGAAAACAGTGGCATGAGCTTAAACATAACCATGATATCTTTATGCATACACATCATCATGAAATAGCTCCATCATTCTACTTCTATCATGCTTATACTTGAATCCAAAACCCACACATAATCAAGGAGTCATTTAAGCACACATACATGGTTACAATGAAAGTGTTCTAAGTTCAAGGCCTACCTCTTGTAGCACACACTTCACCACACCCTTTCAAGCTCTACTTCACAACTAGTCCTCTCTTCCTAGGATGTTCTATGCGCAAACAAGGTGAGGATGGACAAACTTGGGCAGCTTCAAGGTTGAGGACAAGGCTGGACAGTGAGGGAATGTGAGTTGTCTTAAGCAAAGTCTTCTTGCTCCAAAGTCCCTATGCTACACGGTTTAGAGAGTGAGGAGGTGAGGAAAGAAAGTTGGCTGAATGTAAGGTGAGGGCAGCCCTTCCTTATGCGCAAATTTAAAGGGAAAGTGAGGAGAAGTGGCATGATTAAGCATCATGAAAAATCTGATTACTTGAGGAGATGGGGCTGCACACAAGGTTGCTTTAAAGTACTCTATTCACATGCAAGGAGGTGAGGAGATGGTTCAGATCTGAGTTAGGCTTCTAAGTCAGAATTTTCTTGCACAAATGGCCAAACCATGCGCACAAGGTGAGGTGTGAGGGAGGTTCACTAAGTCCACAAGCAAGACAGCTTTGTGGCAGCCAAGAAATCTGATTTTGGGGCTGTCCATATGCGCACAAGATGATGAAAATGCAGCCCCAAGGTCCTACTTATGATGCATGTGGAAACAAGGGCAAGTTTGGCTCATGATGGGCTGCAAAAAGCTTGCAAAAATCTGCACCTTGCAGCCTCATGATGGGAGGTGTAAGGTGGTACACTTGGTCAACACTCAAGTTAGATTTGTGTCATAAAAAAAATCTGCACCAAGACTCCTCCATGTGCGCCTAAATGGGGAAGTATGCAGCCTAAAATCATGCTAAAGTGCACATGTGTCCTCCATGCAAGGAAATTGAAATCAAGTGATGCATAAGCAAGGTGAGGTGGCGGTTTAGCAAGGGAAAATGGCAGATTTCTAAGTCCTTAATCACTCTCTTTTGTGCGCATGAAAGGGTGGTAGAAGGGTTGCCATGTGAAGGTTCCTTGGTACACAAGACATCCTTGTTGGACAAGGCTTAGGGAATTAGGTGTGGATTTAATTTGGGCTGAACAAGATTGATCCAAGAGTCCTCTTTGGGCCATTGGCCACACAAAGAATCCAATCACATGAGTTCAAAAGTGACAAGTCCACACACACACTAGCCCACTTCTAAAGTCCAATAAACACTAAGGCCTTCTAACACACACTCACATTACTCATATGATTTTAATAAATTTCACATATCTACATAAGCACCCTCCTATGATTTAATTAAATACTTACCTTAGTCTTATCCAAGGATAAAGATCAACAATTCGCAAACCATCACACATACACCATAAATCCGAAATCTACACATACATCTATAACATATAGTACTTATGTATTTTACTAATTATGCGGGATGTTACACGCCAACTTTGACCGGAACATTTATGATGAAGAATGGCATGTGGAGAAGTTCGAAAGCGGATTACATCCGGAAATCCGTAAGCTCATTTTGACGACGGCTAATCGTACACTTCCAGAACTCATCAACCAGAGTCGTCAGGCAGAAGGAATCATTAATGAGGCCAAGAACTTGAACAAGCCACCAACGCAATTCCACGGAGGAAACCGAGCAGGCAGATTCTTCAGGACGGCACCTGGTAGGGGTCGAGGCAGAGGTACGCCGTTGCAGGCGCGACCTGGAAATTTTAAAAGAAACTTTACTGTGGGCCAATCGTCGACTGGACGACAGGGCGCGACTGTTTGTGCTACATGTGGAAAGAATCACTTTGGAGTCTGTCGCAAGAACAACAATGCATGTTTCAGATGTGGCCAGCAAGGACATTTTGCTTACAAATGCCCCCAGAACGCTGATCAACAGCCTACGCAAGCACGGGTGTTCACATTGGATGCAAATGAAGCGCAGAAGTTTCCCAACTTGATCAAAGGTAATGTCATTTTAAATGGTCACCCTATTTCTGTTATCTTTGATTCTGGAGCGTCAGGTTCTTTTATGGCAAAGCATACTGCCTTGAGAATAGGCATCACCCCAACCCCGTTACCTTATGAGTTACACATCAGCACACCTACTGGAGGATCGTGCACAGCCTCAGAGATCTGCAGAGGTGTTACCTTGCAGTATGAAGGGAACACGTATACAGTTAACTTGGTGGTCCTGCCGGTATTCAACTTCGATGTGATTATCGGTATGGACTGGCTGACGGAAAACGGGATAACATTGGACTGTCGAGCGGGGAAAGTCGTTGTTCCTGCGAAAGATGGTAATTTTCAACCTTTCTCTCTCATTTCCTTATTGCAAGTTAGAAGAGAGCTCCGCAAGGGAGCAGCAGGGTATCTTTTGTCGATCGAGGCTGAGACCTCGGTTGATAATCAAATCCAGAATGTGCCTGTAGTTAGGGAATTCGGGGAGGTATTCCCGGATGAAATACCTCGATTGCCTCCTCATAGGGAAATAGAATTTTCGATCGAACTTGTTCCTGGAGTGGGACCAATCTCCATTGCCCCGTATCGTATGGCGCCGTTGGAACTTCGCGAGTTGAAGAAGCAGATAGAGGAGCTTTTGGCCAAGGAATTCATCAGACCGAGTACCTCCCCATGGGGTGCTCCAGCCATCTTGATTAAGAAGAAGGATGGAAGTTTACGTCTGTGTGTAGACTACCGCCAGCTGAACAAAGTAACGGTGAAGAATAAGTATCCGCTACCGAGGATCGATGATTTGATGGACCAGCTGAGAGGAGCCAGAGCCTTTTCCAAGATAGACTTACGATCGGGATACCATCAGATCCGGGTCAAACCGGAGGATATTCCGAAAACTGCTTTTAGGACTCGTTATGGGCACTACGAATATCAGGTGATCCCATTCGGACTTACGAATGCTCCAGCGGTATTCATGGACTACATGAACCGCATCTTCCGCCCCTTTCTTGATCAGTTTGTTATTGTGTTTATCGACGATATCCTGATTTACTCAGCTAATGAAGAGCTGCACGCGGAACATCTGAGGATTGTCTTGCAAATCTTGAAGGAGAAGCAGTTGTACGCAAAATGGTCGAAGTGCGAGTTTTGGCTTAAAGAGGTCCAGTTTCTGGGCCATGTCATTTCATCAGAAGGTATCGCGGTGGACCCCAGCAAAGTTGAAGCTGTCATGAATTGGGAACGACCCAAGACTGTCACTGAAGTAAGAAGTTTCTTAGGTCTTGCTGGATACTATCGAAGGTTCATCCAGAATTTCTCTCAGATAGTGCAACCTCTTACCCGTCTCACTCGGAAGGACAAGCCTTTTGAGTGGACTGAAGCTTGTGAAGAATGTTTCTTGGAACTGAAGAACAGATTGACAAGTGCTCCCGTACTCACGATTCCGGATCCTACTCGAAAGTTCGAAGTATACTGCGATGCGTCGCTGAAAGGACTTGGATGCGTGTTGATGCAGGATCGTATGGCGGTAGCTTACGCATCTCGACAACTTAAGCCTCACGAAGAAAATTATCCTACGCACGATTTGGAGTTAGCAGCTATAGTGTTCGCACTTAAAATCTGGAGGCACCACTTGTATGGTTCGCAGTTTGACGTGTTCAGCGATCATAAGAGTTTGAAGTACTTATTCGACCAGAAGGAGCTGAATATGCGGCAACGACGGTGGATGGAATTTCTGAAGGACTACGATTTTGAACTTAAATACCACCCAGGAAAGGCAAACGTGGTAGCTGACGCCCTGAGTAGGAAGACACTGCACACTGCAACTCTGATGATGGAAGAATTGAAATTGTTTGAGGCCTTTCGAGACTTGAACGTATCAGTTGACGAGAGAGGGAATAGCATAAGATTGGGAAATATACAGGTGGAGAATGAATTGATCAGTAGAATTAAGGAGGCTCAGAAAGATGAAGAGTTAGTCCGTGATTTGGTTGGCAACCAAGATGTTGTAAAGGATGAGAATGATGTTTGGAGATTTCAAGGGCGGCTGGTTGTGCTGAATGAAGAGTTGAAACAAGAAGTTTTACAGTAGGCTCACAAGGGTAAGTATGCAGTTCATCCTGGATCCACAAAGATGTACCATGATTTGAAGACCTCGTTTTGGTGGCCGGGTATGAAGCGTGATATTGCGGAGTATGTATCTCGGTGCTTAACTTGTCAGAAGGTGAAGTACGAACATCAGAAACCTTCGGGACTTCTTCAACCTTTGGAGATTCCCGAATGGAAGTGGGACAGTATTGCGATGGATTTTGTAGTTGGACTTCCTCGGACGCGAGAAGGATATGATTCTATCTGGGTGATTGTTGATCGTTTAACGAAGTCAGCTCATTTCTTGCGTGTTAGAACCACATATGATACAGAGAGGCTTGCTAGAATTTATCTGCAGGAGATTGTGAAGCTGCATGGAGTTCCTACGAGTATTGTCAGCGATCGTGATCCCAAGTTTACATCAAAGTTTTGGGAATCTTTTCAAAGAGCATTAGGGACCCACTTGAGGTTGAGTACTGCTTACCATCCGCAGACCGATGGACAGACGGAACACACTATTCAAGCATTAGAGGACATGTTGCGAGCATGTGTTTTGGAGTTAGGAGGTAGCTGGGATAACTATCTTTCTTTGATTGAATTTGCTTACAACAATAGTTACCACTCCAGTATTCAGATGGCACCGTACGAAGCTTTGTATGGGAGAAAATGTAGATCCCCTTTATGTTGGACTGAAGTGGGTGAGCGAAGTATGTTAGGACCCGATCTAATTCTAGAAACATCCGAACAAGTAAAGAAGATTCGGGAGAATATGCAGAGGGCTCAGGCCAGACAGAAGAGTTATTACGACAAACGTCATAAGCCTCTATCTTTCGAAGTCGGAGACCATGTATTTTTGAGAATCACACCTACATCGGGACTCGGAAGGAGAATGGGAGTAAAGAAGTTAAGTCCACGATACTTAGGACCGTATCTGATTATGGACCGGATTGGAGAGTCTGCATACCGGTTGGCTTTACCACCCAATCTGTCAGGAATTCACAATGTATTTCATGTGTCACAGCTACGGAGGTATCTCTCTGATCCATCTCACGTGTTACAGCCGGAAGATGTGGAACTAAAGGAAAATCTGACTTATCAAGTACAACCATTCCAAATTCTTGAAAGATCCATCAAGCGACTGCGTTCTAAAGAAATCCCTTTGGTGAAAGTATTATGGAACAACAGATCGGCAGCTGAAGCCACTTGGGAGCGCGAGGACGACATTCGGAAACGCTATCCAGAACTGTTTAGCTCTTAAGTAAGTTTATTTTGCGGACAAAATTCCTATTTGGTGGGGAGAGTGTAACATCCCGCATAATTAGTAAAATACATAAGTACTATATGTTATAGATGTATGTGTAGATTTCGGATGTATGGTTTATGTGTGATGGCTTGCGAATTGGTTGACCTTTATCCTTGGATAAGACTAAGGTAATTAATTAAATTAAATCATAGAGGATAAATATGTAGACATGTGAATTTAATCATATGAGTAATGTGAGTGTGTGTTAGAAGGCTTTAGTGCTTAGTGGACTTTGGTAGTGGGCTAGTGTGTGTGTGGACTTGTTACTATTGGACTTGTGTGATTGGATCCTTTGTGTGTGTGGCCAATGGCCCAAGGATGGCTCTTGGATCAAGCTAGTTCAGCCCAAGGTTGTGTCCACCCTTATCTCCCCTAAGCCTTGTCCAACTAGGGTGTCTTGTGTATCAAGGAACAACCACTTGGCAAGTGTAATTTCCACTCATTCTTGCGCAAAAGGACCTAGAAAAATCTGCCAACTTCTTCCTTGTTTGACCGCCACATCACCTAGCTTGTGCACCATTTGGATTCAACTTCTTTGCATGGAAGACACATGCACTCCTTAGCACCATTTTTAGGCTGCATACTTCCCCATTTAGGCGCACATGGAGGGGTCTTGGTGCAGATTTTTTTATGACACAAATCTGACTTGAGTGTTGACCAAGAGAACCACCTTACACCTTCCATCATGAGGCTGAATTGTGCAGATTTTTGCATGCTTTTGGCAGTCCATCATGGGCCAAACCTGCCCTTGCTTCCACATGCATCATAAGTAGGATCTTGGGGCTGCATCTTCATCATTTTATGCGCACAAGACAGCCCCAAAATCAGATTTCTTGGCTGCCACAAAGCTGTCTTGCTTGTGGACTTAGTGAACCTCCCTCACACCTCACCTTGTGCGCATGGTGTGGCTGTTTGTGCAAGAAAATTCTGACTTGTTAACACTCATTCAGATCTGAACCTTTCCCTCACCTCCTTGCATGTGTATAGAGTACTTTAGAAGCAACCTTGTGTGCAGCCCCACTTCTTCAAGCAACCAGAATTTTCATGATGCTTAATCATGCCACTTCTCCTCACTTTCCCTTTAAATATGCGCATAAGGAAGGGGCTGGCCTCATGTACAAGTGCAGCCAAGTTCCTCCCTCATTCCCTCACTCTCCTAGCCGAACCTACAAGCCTCTTGGAGAAGGAAAAACCTTGGTCACCTACCTTCCCTCACCTCTCAAAACCGTGACTCAAGAACACCAAGCAAGTGTAAGTTTTCCTCCTCACTTTCACCTCACTGTTCAGTCTTGTTCCTCAACCTTGAAGCTGTCCTAGATTGTTTCTCCTCACCTTTTGCGCATAGATCATCATAGGAAGTGGGGACTTGTTGTGAAGTAGAGCTAGAAAGGGTGTGGTGAAGTGTGTGCTACAAGAGGTAAGCCTTGAACTTAGACCTCTTTCATGGTGTGTAATCATATGTCTCCTTGAATATGTTTTGCTTTGGATTCTTGGTTGAGCATGGTTAAAGTATAAGTATGGAGCCATTTTATGATGACTTGTATGCATGAGTTGTAGAGTGAAAGTCTCATGGTTATGCTTAAGATTACATGCCACTGTTTCTGCAAATTATATGCCACTGTTTCTGCACATTATATGCCACTGTTTCTGCACATATATGCCACTGTTTCTGCACATTATATGCCACTGTTTCTGCACATTATATGCCACTATTACTGCACATATATGCCACTGTTTCTGCACATTATATGCCACTGTTTCTGCACATATATGTCACTGTTTTAGTGCTCCCTAAGCCACTGTTTCTGCATAAAAACACTCACTGTTTTAGTCATCATATGCCACTGTTTTTATGCATAAAATGCCACTGTTTTAGTCATCATATGCCACTGTTTTTATGCATAAAATGCCACTGTTTTAGTCATCATATGCCACTGTTTTTATGCATAAAATGCCACTGTTTTAGTCCATAATATGCCACTGCTTTATGCATAAAATGTCACTGTTTTAGTCCATAATATGCCACTGTTTCAATGTCCAAAAACCAAGATTTATGCCACTGTTTTGAAGTCCAAAGTGCCACT
>JAVKPL010006751.1:0-27379 GCA_032173675.1 Gastrolobium villosum
CATGTTCAAGGGCTCCATCATATAACTCCCGAGACAATCCTAGAGCCTCTCCCATGGTTGAGAAAACTCCATGGCCAACCCAACCGGAACTCCTCATGAGACCTATCCGGCGGATGTCCCCCGTTTGGCTCATCCTGGTGTCGCTCCCATGAGTCGACCCCATGGCATACCCAACTGGCACTTCGCCATCGAAATGATCCAGCGGATGTCCAAACCCAACACACGTCAACTGGCCAGTGACCAAACAATTTTCATACAATCCAAGCAATATGCATACAAGCACATAATCACACAATGCCATAAACACATAATCCAACCACAACCATCCACTAGGTGTGGTGGAGCACACAAGGGCTAAACCCCAGTTCCAAAGGTTACCTCAACACCGAGCCCATGCTCCATACGTAAGCTCCAAGCTTACCCGCTTCCAAAGCGTCCAAAAGAGGCAACCTAGATAATCCACAACATGATTATCAAACCATTTCCAATTCAATCATTTAATCTCAAGTAATCATTCATTTTACTTCAATCTCTTTTATGGATCAAATTACCAAATACATCATGAATCACACATTCTTTCTTCTCATTCCACTATATCACACTATACCATCATCCAATTAAACATCATTTTATATCATACAATCTCAAATACACAACTTTTTACATCATTTTTCCTCCAAACCCCTCTATGGTTCGAATTCCTCAAAGGTTGATTCTACAAGGTTTTCACTTCCATTTTAACACACACACTAATCATATAATCACATTATCAACCTATACCAATGGTCCATCATTCAATTATTCAATTACACCACATAACAATTTTCATAAAATTTCCACAAATTTTCCTAAGTTAAAACCCAACTTTTTCACCAAAATTTATCATAGCATTTCTAGCTTACAAGCATGATTCTAAGGCATTTTCATCTAATAGCATTTTTCCATTTGAGCTCTCTATCATCACACATCTAAGATTAAAGATTCAAAGCATAATTTCTAGATCTACAAAATCAACCACAAAGATACCACAAATATACTCACCATCTAGTGTATGAACACCACCAAGGCTCCACTAAGCCAAAGGAAGACCAAAGCTCCAACAAAACTCCAAGAACCACAATGGTTCGGATCTGTCCCGGTCCAAAAACGCACAAAGGAGATGGTTTCATGGTTTAAGAGTACCACCAATGGCTTTAGAAGGTTGTTTACAATAGATTTCAACACCAAAATCAAGTGATTTGGTGGAGAAATGAAGAAATTGTGGAGAAGGAAGGAAATGGTTCATGGTTCATGAAATGGGAAGGAACCCACGGGGAAGAAGGAGAAAAGGAGGAGAGAGGGCGTGGGGAAAAGAGTGGGGAGCTAAGTGACTTCGGTCACACGGGTCCCACACGCGATCTAACTTTAATCCCGATAAAAATTATGATCACAAATTCTTAATCTACATATTTTTCCAGTCCATGTCATATTTTTCTTTCCTCAAAATACTCATAAAATTTTCACACTTATCGGTACACTCGTACCGCAGTATCTTTCACTTAAAAGGTCACTATTCATCACTTTTTCACAATTTTGTCTACTCACTCAATTTTCCGTCCTGATTCCATTTCCAGCATTATTTTTATCATATTAAATCTCTAACTCAATTTTTATGCCTCGGTTTACGTTCTTGGCAATTTACCATTTTGCCCTTTTTGCCCATTTTGGCCATAATTCTTGATTTTCATTAATCCTTCCCTTTTAAACCCATATTTTATCACATAAATTCACATTTAATTTTCCGAGGTGTTATATTCACCCCACCTTTTAGGAATTTTGTCCGCAAAATCAACTATGCACATATGCTAACTCAGGATACAGCCGGAGAATCTCAGTCTTCCGTCCCCAAGTAGCTTCATCAAGTGTTCGGACACCAAAATAATTATTTACATTTCTATCTTTTGGCTTTTCAGCCACATTTCACAATGGTCTTGTCTTTCAAAGGCCCAATGGGAGACCTCAAGTCCTCCCCAATTTTCAATCTCAACCGGTGACACCACACGTGAACAACCGGAGCGCACCACACAGTTGTGCACTTTCTCTGCTTTACCAAGCCAATTGCTTATCACAAGCCAGGCTACCCAGCACATATAGCCCACATTTTCTTGGAGGGTTCTCCTACCTAGTCAACATATCAACAATCATGCCTATAAGATCATACCACATTCTGTCCAATCGGTGCCACACAGGCAACTATTACTTTCTGACACAATACGGCCACAATTTTCCTTATCCGACTTTTATTTCTACGGAGTGTTAACTCTCGTCATCAAAATTTTTTTTTTCCACATTTCTTATTCCACATTAAACACTATTATGGAATCTCACAGCCCCTCAGTGCAATTCACCGAGTAATCATCTAGTTCACACTCACTATTCCTTTATTTTCTGAGGGAACAATCCCCATTTTTGGCATTTAGCCACACTCATAAATACCCATATTTCTTTTCTCATGTTTTCAACCTACTACGTACAATTTCACCTCAGCACTTTATCTTTAACAAGCACCATCCCAGTGCTCAACTTTCGAATCCAACTCTACAGGTTTACCAACTTTCGCCAAAACGCAACGGCGGATCACTTCCTCAAGACATTTAATTGGTACTCAATGGACCACACATTACAATTCATACCTTACATCGGTCCTTTCAAAGCTTTCCATTACGAATCCACTCATGAATATCATACGCTAGATCATAATCACAATTTCCACTAATCATCTCAAAACTTAACACATAGGTTCATCATTGATTTCTCCCATTAAAGGCAACATGCCTAAGATTTCCATTAACAATTTTCTTTAATTACCGTTCCATACTCATTTATCAATTCCACATTTGTTTCATTCTATACATTTCTCCTTTATTATCATTTCATTCAACCAGTATGTGTCACTCCAAGGTCACATATCATCTCTCTCTCATACCTGTCCCTTCATATAGGGATTCTCACAGCCTATTTATCATGCCACAAGGACTAAATCCACCACTATCATTACTTTCATAATTTCATATCGTCCGTTACACAAGTCTCTCGGACTATTCACAGTACTGCTAGCACATCCAATCATATATCTTGGTACCTAGCCAAGAACAACATCAACATTGTGTATTTTCCACACATCTCTCACTATAATTTTGCATCTGTACAACTCCATCAGCAACTCTACCACCAGGGCAACGATATCAACCTTTTATTTTACCAAATACATTTCTGTTTAACAACTAGTATCACATCCTCTTACTTGCCCGCATCACGATTAATCACTTATTAAAATCATTGGCCACTCAGGCCACCAACTTAGCTTAACATCTCACCATCACAAGCCTTCCCAGAAGACTTTGACTCAATCCATCAGTACTAATCAATTTTCTATTCCCTTCACATAGGGTAACAATCCAATAATTCATTTCACAATTTCCGTAAAACCACAACTCATACTACCACACTTGGTATACACTCATGCACATCTCCGAGTGCTCAATTTTATAATTCAAACTGCCATCTCATGGCACCTCACATATTTCATCATATTAGGCATATTACTGTTCACTTAAAGTTATCCAAAATTCACCTCTTGCGTTCCTCACAAGATACAATCCTCTAATGCAATGGGTAAGAACATCCTTAGGTTTAACCCCTCGAGCTCTTGTTGTCCTAAGGGCCCCAGGTGCAATGCCCCACCAATCAGAGAATCTGTCCTTATAATTCACGCAAGAAGAGGTAACATGCCAACGGCTGTACTAACAGTCCCACTAACACAAGGTTCTACCTCACACTACATTACTTATACAAGATAATAATAATCTCCGGGAACATAATCCATACGGAGATAACCATATAATCCGGGCATATAAGCCACACAAAGATAAACACATTCACATCAAATCCGTATATAACGGCAAACAGAGTCCTATATAGATACCTAATGGTATACTAGTTATATCCTACTTTTGCACCATCCACTGTAATTCTCCAATATGGTTCTTTTCTCAACAGTCAACTCATCTCACTTGACTAGCCATTAGTCTTCGTCCATAGCATAATCCTCCTCACATGATTCCAACATCTTTCTCATATTTTGACACAAAATTTTCAATTCATAACAGTACCCATGTTCGGTACAGTCTTAATCCATTGTCCATCATGACTTATAGCAACCATGCTCAACACTGTAGAAGATCCACTTCATTAAACTGACATCACTTTTCTCTCAATATTTCACTATGACATCAAAGGTGCCATCATTTAACAGTCCATGCATTCTGCGCATCGGGACCACCAGATAAATTCCAATTTTGAGAAGCGCTCGCCTGGAACTTCCAAGAGCAACACCTCTTAGGATTCAATCCACAAGGGGAAACCCAGGACAATCTTAATTGTCACATTATTAATAACATGTGTGCCATTGTATAACTTGCACACCGGGACTCCATCATGAATCCCATACCACATTGAGCATCCAATGACACTCCAAAGAGACAATCTCTTCAAACATTTCCCATCATAGGGAATTTCAGTTGCATCATTTTTCTTTTACCAAAGAGTTTACTAACCCATTACAATACAGATATACATATAGGCACCCCGGCCTTCACAAAACATATACATACATATTTATATACATACTGACACCTTGTCATCACAGGATTACTATCCACACATAATTAGGTCACATCACCAACATTTCAATGCTACACCACCTTGTAGTAGCATATTAGTACCATTACTACACCCCACTCAGTTATGTTTTCTAACCTCACATTAGTCAAGTCCAACCATCCTTAACTTATGGGCTCTCATACTTTCAATCAATTTCATCCAATGCCTTACATGGCAATTTCCTCAACTTCTTATATTTTACTTTCGATTCATATGATATCCTCACTTACACCTAACCAACATTAAATCATTGTAACAGCCTGTTGTACACCGGTATTGTTAACATTGATTATGATATTAAGCGCAGTTACAATCACAGTGATTAGATTAATTAAATTACGGGCAAATTTTTCTTTTAACATATTCCTTTTCTTACATCAATACATTTTCCGTAATCAATTAAAACAACACTATAATTGTAAATGCAATACGCGGAAGCATACATTTTCTAACATCATAAATCCTTCTTTTTATTCAATTCATTTAGACTCACCATCTTACTCTCTCATTTTACCAAGTTATAGTCCTTTACGTTGCCTACGTGTGGTTTCAAACCACGTACCATTTGGAGTTCTACCCATCGAGTTATACCCCTTTCTTTTAGTCTAGAAAAACCTGAATTTTCAAAATTTACACTGTGGTAATCGATTACCAGTGGGTGGTAATCGATTAACAACTGTCAAAAATGAGGCAGTAGCCAATTTTCTCAATCCTCTGTTCTGGTAATCGATTACCAACTTTGGGTAATCGATTACCTCACATGGTAATCGATTACCAAAGGCCAGTAATCGATTACCAATGAAGACAGTAGCCAATTTTTCGTCCCCTGTTGCATGGTAATCGATTACCATGCCTTGGGTAATCGATTACTATGCAGCAAAATGACAGATTACAGCATTTTAAGCCCCAAAAAGGGTGTGTAATCCATCCCTAACCCCTTGGTACTCCACATAACACATAATCATGTCCTAATGTAGGCTCTAGGCCCTTCCATCATGCATTTTCCTTGGATTAAACATCATTTACAACATCCTCAAAATAATGGCCATTTACATGCAAATATGGACCATTTTTACAACATTACTCATCAAGACTTCAAGGCTATGAATGTGGCAATGGACAAGTCCCATGCTCACTCAAAATATACAGTTATCCATGCCATGAATAATGAAACATAAACAAGACTTAGCATATAATCATGAACACTAACAAAAGCATGGAAATAACATCATGCAATATGTTCATGACCTAAGTCTCAAAATACTAATGGTATGCTATGTGCACTCCATAACTCCTCCAAAATGTCATGCAATCCCAATGCACCGCATGCCAATCCAATGTCCACTATACGGGCTTCTTGCCCGAAGCTCCTCCCGGCTCATAGTGACCTGAAATGTGGTCCCCCAAACACGGGGTGAGATATACGGATATATCTCAGTAAACCAATGGAGCTAGAGGCTCTCTCCACTCCATGGCTCACTAAAATGTATAAATATGACATACTGTAATATGCAAGTAAAACAATATCACCATCCAACTGGAGACAACCCAAGAACATCCACTCATGGATTCATGTTCAAGGACTCCATCATATAACTCCCGAGACAATCCTAGAGCTTCTCCCATGGTTGAGAAAACTCCATGGCAACCCAACCGGAACTCCTCAAGAGACCTATCCGGCGGACGTCCCACGTTTGGCTCATCCTGGAGTCGCTCCCAGAGTCGACCCTATGGCAGTCCAACTGGCACTCCGTCACGAAATGATCCAGCGGATGTCCAAACCCAACACACGTCAACTGGCCAGTGACCAAGCAATTTTCACAAAATACAAGCAATATGCATACAAGCACACAATCACAACATGTCATAACCACATCATCCAACCACTACCTTCCACTAGGTGTGGTGGAGCACACTAGGGATCAAACCCAAGTTCCAAGAGTTTACCTCAATACTTAGCAATCCGTTCCAAACGTATGCTCCAATTCAACTTTTCACAATCCCGTCCGTGTGAGGCACCCTACAACAATCATCAAATCCAAATTACACCAAAACTCATTTTTCATGAAATTTCCTCAAATTCGCCTAAGTTAAAAACCTATATTTTTCACCAAAAATTATCATAGCATTTCTAGCTTACAAGCATGATTCTAAGGCCTTTTCATCTAATAGCATTTTTCCATTTGGGCTCTCTATCATCACACATCTAAAATCAAAGCTTAGAACATAAATTTCCTAGATCTATGAAATCAACCATAAAAATACCACAAATATACTCACAATGTGTTGTATGATCACCACCAAGGCTTCACTAAACCATTTGAAGATCAAAACTCCAAGAAATCTCCGAAAACTCAAATGGGTCGGATCTGACTTTGCCAAAATCGCAGCCAAGGAGATGGATTCAAGGCTTCTAAGTGTTACCAATGGCTTTGGAAGGTTGTTTACAATAGATTTCGACACCAAAATCAAGCGATTCGGTGAAGAAACGAAGAAATGGTGAAATGGTGAAGAAATGGTGTCTTGGCTCACTTGTGCAGGGGAGAACGCGAGGAAGAGAAGAAAAAGAAAGGAAAGAAGGAAGAAAAAGGGGTGGGGCCAAGTGACTTCGGTCACACGGGTCCCACACGCGATCTAACTTTAACTCCGATAAAATTTCCGATCATAAATTCTTAATCTACATATTTTTCCAGTCCATGACATATTTTTATTTCTCCAAAATATTGATAAAAATTTCACACCTATCGGTACACTCACATCACAGTATTTTAACACTTAAAAATCACTATTCATCACTTTTTCCCAAATTTGCCTATTCACTCAATTTTTCGCCCTAATTCCATTTCCAGTGTTATTTTTGTCATATGAAACCTCTAACTCAGTATTTTTGCCTCAGAACACACGGTTGGCAAATTACCATTTTGCCCGTTTTGCCCATTTGGCAATAATTCTTGGATTTTCACTAATCCACCAACTTTCATTTCACAATATAATATAAAAATTCACATTTAAATATATGAGGTGTTATATTCACCCCACCTTTTTGAAATTTTGTCCGCAAAATTAAATCATACCTGCTCGCTAACTCAGGATATAGCCGGAGAATCTCGTCCTCCCGCTCCCAAGTAGCCTCCTCAGGTGTGCGGCCTTCCCACTGAATCTTCAGCATGGGAATCACTTTACTTCTCAATCGCTTTTCACTGCGATCCAAAACTGCAATAGGACCAATGGGAGTCTTCAAGTTCTCCCTGATTTCAATATTATCCGGCATCACCACATGTGACTCATCCGGAACATAACGTCGCAACTGCGACACATGAAAGACATCATGTAGATTGGACAACTGCGGGGGTAAGGCAAGCTGATAGGCCACCAATCCTACTCTTTTCATAATCTGATACGGCCCAATGAACCGTGGACTCAGCTTCCTCACACCCAACGCACGGCCAACACCTGTGACCGGCGACAAACGTACAAAAACATGGTCACCTTCCTCAAATTCCAGCGGTCTATGCTTATTGTCATAATAGCTTTTCTGCCGATTCTGTTCCTGTTTCAATTTCTCTCTGATCATTTCAATTTGCACCGTTGTTTCCTGCACAAAATCCGGACCAAATCTTTCTTTATCGCCTACCTCAGTCCAACAAGTGGGCGTACGACACCTCCTGCCATACAAAACCTCATACGGTGCCATACCCAGACTGGAATGAAAACTGTTATTATAAGAAAATTCCACCAGTGGTAAGTACTTATCCCAAGCATTACCCTGTTCCAGTGTGCAAGCTCTCAGCATATCCTCAAGTGTCTGTATGGTCCTCTCAGTCTGACCATCGGTCTGCGGGTGATAAGCAGTGCTCAGTCGAAGCTGAGTGCCAAAAGCCTGCTGCAAAGCTCCCCAAAAGCGTGAAGTAAACTTCGGGTCCCGATCGCTCACAATGCTACTCGGTATCCCATGGAGTCTAACAATCTCCTTTACATACAGTGTAGCCAACTTCTCTGTGGTAAAATCCACTCGTACTGGTAGAAAATGTGCAGACTTCGTAAGTCGGTCCACAATAACCCAAATCGAATCATAACCAGCTTGAGTTCGCGACAATCCAACAACAAAATCCATTGAAATACTCTCCCATTTCCACTCAGGTATATCCAGCGGCTGAAGTAATCCAGCCGGTTTCTGATGCTCTATTTTCACTTTCTGACACACCAAGCACTTAGATACGTACTCGGCAACATCCCTTTTCATCCCAGGCCACCAGAACTTAACTTTCAAATCTTGGTACATTTTTGTGGCACCTGGGTGGATAGCATATTGACCCTTATGGGCCTCAGTCATAACTTCCTCTGCAAGTTCCTTGGGCACAACAATCCTGCCCTGATATAATAATAACCCCTGTTCATTAACAGATATGCCACTCTGGCCTTTCAAATACTTTATACTTTCATTGCGAATCTGAGTCTCTTTAATTTTCTCGTGCAGCTCGTTCTCAATCCGAGTCAGCTCCATATCACACATTCTTCCTGCAAAGAAATCCGTTATTTTCATGTCACGAAATTGCTCAATCACTTCATTGTCCCACATCATCATATGAGATAAGTTAACAGACTTCCTACTTAATGCATCTGCCACAACATTAGCCTTTCCCGGGTGGTATTTCAGCTCAAAGTCATAATCTTTCAAGAATTCAACCCATCTACGCTGCCTCATATTCAGCTCCTTCTGATCAAACAAATATTTCAAGCTTTTATGGTCGCTGAACACAGCAAATTTCATCCCATACAGAAAGTGCCTCCAGATTTTCAAGGCAAACACAATAGCAGCCAATTCCAAGTCGTGCGTCGGATAATTTTCTTCATGCGGCCTTAACTGCCTAGACGCATAAGCAATCACTTTTCCTTCCTGCATCAGCACGCTCCCTAAACCTTTCTTAGAAGCATCACAATATAATACAAACTCACCCTCCGGATCAGGTAGAGTCAATACCGGAGCAGTGGTCAATTTCTCTTTAAGTAGCAGAAAACAGTCCTCACATTCCTGGGTCCACACAAAAGGAGTATCCTTTCGTGTTAATCGAGTCAACGGTAGAACCATTGCAGAAAATCCTTGTATAAATCGGCGATAATAGCCAGCAAGCCCCAGAAAACTTCTAATCTCAGTCACAGTCTTAGGTCGTTCCCAGTCACTCACCGCTTCAATCTTGCTTGGATCCACTGCAACACCACTTGCAGAAATAACATGACCCAAAAATTGCACCTCAGACAACCAGAATTCACACTTAGACGGTTTAGCATATAACTTTTTATCCTTCAACACCTGCAACACAGTCCTCAAATGGTCGACGTGCTCCTCCTTACTCTTAGAGTAGATCAAAATGTCATCAATAAAAACAATTACAAACTGGTCCAAAAACGGTTTGAAAATGCGGTTCATATAATCCATGAACACCGCCGGGGCATTAGTAAGCCCAAAAGGAATCACTTGATATTCAAAATGTCCATATCTGGATCGGAAAGCTGTTTTAGGAACATCCTCCGGTTTAATCCGAATCTGATGATATCCGGACCGGAGATCAATCTTCGAAAAGACACAGGCATCCCTCAACTGATCTAACAAATCATCAATACGCGGTAATGGGTACCGGTTCTTAATAGTCACTTTATTCAGCTGTCGGTAGTCAGTGCACAATCTCATGCTACCATCCTTTTTCTTTACAAATATCACCGGTGCTCCCCACGGAGACACACTCGGCCTAATAAAATTCTTCGCAGACAGTTCTTCAATGTGTTTCTTCAACTCAGCCAACTCAAGTGGCGACATCCGGTATGGAGCCAAGGAGATCGGCCCCACACCAGGCAATAAGTCAATCGAGAATTCAATCTCTCTCTCAGGTGGGAATTCCGGTATCTCATCCGGAAATACATCCTCAAACTCATTAACAACTGGAATAACAGAAATCTCCTCCTTTTTATCACCTACCAATCCGCCCAACAAGACATATCCCAGATCTCCAGCCTTCAAGGCTTTCACAGTCTGACTGACATACAAATACAAAGACGGACAAACAGACGGCCTCTCGTGAGATAGCAACAACCTCTTTCCGCAGCAATCAATCATTGCGCAGTTCCGAGACAACCAATCCATCCCCAAAATCAAATTGACAGAGGCCAGGGGTAAGATAATTAAATCAATGGTATAACCCCTGCCTAAATAAGTAAACTTCACATCTTCACAGATCCAAGACGATTCACTAACCTCTCCTGTAGCGGTAGTAATACGCATCGGAGGAACCATCCGTGTTACCTTTAAGTCCAACGCCTTAGCCACATAGTCCGCCACAAAAGAATGTGTAGCTCCCGAATCAAATAATACAGACAAATCAACATTAGATAGGAAAATTATACCTTTAACCAAATTCGGAGCCTTTTCAGTACGTTGCGCATTTGTAGTATAAACTCGTCCCACAGTAGGAACAGCAGTAATGGGAGTAGCAGTAGTAGTAGTAGCTGCCGGCAAGGCCTGCAGATTCGCAGCCTGCCCCGAAGAGGATGGACAATCTCTAGCAAAGTGGCCACTCCGAACACACTTAAAACATGTCAACGGACCAGCACCACATACACCCTTGTGGTATTTCCCACACATCCCACATTTTGGGATATAATATCTGTCCGCAGCACCACCACCACCAGTGTTTCCACCCCTCTTGAACTGACCAGGAGGCTGCCTTACATGCAACCCCCTACCCCTGTTATTATTATTGAAACCTCCTCTATTTGTATTACCAGAAGGACCAGGTGTCCTCTTAACCTCTTGTTCTTTTACCTTATCCGATTTTGGATACCTCCCATAAACAGTCTCGGCCCTCTTGCATTGGGTCACCAAATCAACAAAGTTTCTCACCGCAGTGTTAGACATCCTCTTAGCAATCTTCTCACTCAGCCCTCTTTGAAATTTAGCTGACAAGAATTCCGGAGTAGGTAGAGTACCTCCATAATTTGCAAATTTCACAAGCTCATTAAATTTTGCCACATAGGCATCCACAGTCATAGCTCCCTGTACCAATTTATCGAATTCACCTTGCTTTGCCTCCCGAACATCACGGGGAAAATATTCTTCATGAAATAATCCTTCAAACAAAGTCCAAGTAAGAACCTCACCCTGAATAACAAATGGGCGAGACACGTTGTCCCACCACTCTTGGGCATCACCCTCCAGCATATAAACAGAATACAATAACTTTTGTGGATCTTGGCATCTCATAACTTGAAAAATCTTATCCATACCCCTCAACCAAGCAGTAACCTCCTTTGGGTCCCTTGACCCCAGAAATGCGGGTGGCTTATGTTTCCTAAAAGATATGAGCCTACGCTCATCGTCGGCATTATCAAGCACCTGCCCAGCAGCCCCAGTAGATTGGGCAACAGATGATGGATCAGGAACATAGCTAGGGTCAGTAGTAGTATGATGACTAGCCTCACCAGTGTGGTGACTAGCCCCACTCTCCCCCTGTTGAGGAGTAACAGATGGCGTCGGTGTAGGAGTCACCGTAGCCGTATGTGGAGGTGAATTATCCCTCCTAGGACGACCTCTATCCGCCCTCATCTCAGCCATAAATGCCTGCATCATATCCTGATTAGTTTTCATCAGGTTCTCAGTCATATTTCTATTTGCAGCCGTTTCCGCCTGCAGAGCATTCAGTACTGCAGTGACCGGATCCGGTGGCAAAGGACCTGCACCACGTGCCCCACGGCGACCTCGTGCCCTACTCATGATATCTGTACATGTAACACAAAGGAATGAGTTGATCAGACCCACACTGAGGGATCACATATACATTAATCATAAATAGTTCATAGATAGCTATGGCACACAAGGTACAACATACACAAACAATCAGAGTTCCCTAAACAAAACTGCTCTGATACCATAAAATGTAACAGCCCGTTGTACACCGGTATTGTTAACATTGATTATGATATTAAGCGCAGTTACAATCACAGTGATTAGATTAATTAAATTACGGGCAAATTTTTCTTTTAACATATTCCTTTTCTTACATCAATACATTTTCCGTAATCAATTAAAACAACACTATAATTGTAAATGCAATACGCGGAAGCATACATTTTCTAACATCATAAATCCTTCTTTTTATTCAATTCATTTAGACTCACCATCTTACTCTCTCATTTTACCAAGTTATAGTCCTTTACGTTGCCTACGCGTGGTTTCAAACCACGTACCATTTGGAGTTCTACCCATCGAGTTATACCCCTTTCTTTTAGTCTAGAAAAACCTGAATTTTCAAAATTTACACTGTGGTAATCGATTACCAGTGGGTGGTAATCGATTACCACCTGTCAAAAATGAGGCAGTAGCCAATTTTCTCAATCCTCTGTTCTGGTAATCGATTACCAACTTTGGGTAATCGATTACCTCACATGGTAATCGATTACCAAAGGCCAGTAATCGATAACCAGTGAAGACAGTAGCCAATTTTTCGTCCCCTGTTGCATGGTAATCGATTACCATGCCTTGGGTAATCGATTACTATGCAGCAAAATGACAGATTACAGCATTTTAAGCCCCAAAAAGGGTGTGTAATCCATCCCTAACCCCTTGGTACTCCACATAACACATAATCATGTCCTAATGTAGGCTCTAGGCCCTTCCATCATGCATTTTCCTTGGATTAAACATCATTTACAACATCCTCAAAATAATGGCCATTTACATGCAAATATGGACCATTTTTACAACATTACTCATCAAGACTTCAAGGCTATGAATGTGGCAATGGACAAGTCCCATGCTCACTCAAAATATACAGTTATCCATGCCATGAATAATGAAACATAAACAAGACTTAGCATATAATCATGAACACTAACAAAAGCATGGAAATAACATCATGCAATATGTTCATGACCTAAGTCTCAAAATACTAATGGTATGCTATGTGCACTCCATAACTCCTCCAAAATGTCATGCAATCCCAATGCACCGCATGCCAATCCAATGTCCACTATACGGGCTTCTTGCCCGAAGCTCCTCCCGGCTCATAGTGACCTGAAATGTGGTCCCCCAAACACGGGGTGAGATATACGGATATATCTCAGTAAACCAATGGAGCTAGAGGCTCTCTCCACTCCATGGCTCACTAAAATGTATAAATATGACATACTGTAATATGCAAGTAAAACAATATCACCATCCAACTGGAGACAACCCAAGAACATCCACTCATGGATTCATGTTCAAGGACTCCATCATATAACACCCGAGACAATCCTAGAGCTTCTCCCATGGTTGAGAAAACTCCATGGCAACCCAACCGGAACTCCTCAAGAGACCTATCCGGCGGACGTCCCACGTTTGGCTCATCCTGGAGTCGCTCCCAGAGTCGACCCCATGGCAGTCCAACTGGCACTCCGTCACGAAATGATCCAGCGGATGTCCAAACCCAACACACGTCAACTGGCCAGTGACCAAGCAATTTTCACAAAATACAAGCAATATGCATACAAGCACACAATCACAACATGTCATAACCACATCATCCAACCACTACCTTCCACTAGGTGTTGTGGAGCACACTAGGGATCAAACCCAAGTTCCAAGAGTTTACCTCAATACTTAGCAATCCGTTCCAAACGTATGCTCCAATTCAACTTTTCACAATCCCGTCCGTGTGAGGCACCCTACAACAATCATCAAATCCAAATTACACCAAAACTCATTTTTCATGAAATTTCCTCAAATTCGCCTAAGTTAAAAACCTATATTTTTCACCAAAAATTATCATAGCATTTCTAGCTTACAAGCATGATTCTAAGGCCTTTTCATCTAATAGCATTTTTCCATTTGGGCTCTCTATCATCACACATCTAAAATCAAAGCTTAGAACATAAATTTCCTAGATCTATGAAATCAACCATAAAAATACCACAAATATACTCACAATGTGTTGTATGATCACCACCAAGGCTTCACTAAACCATTTGAAGATCAAAACTCCAAGAAATCTCCGAAAACTCAAATGGGTCGGATCTGACTTTGCCAAAAACGCAGCCAAGGAGATGGATTCAAGGCTTCTAAGTGTTACCAATGGCTTTGGAAGGTTGTTTACAATAGATTTCGACACCAAAATCAAGCGATTCGGTGAAGAAACGAAGAAATGGTGAAATGGTGAAGAAATGGTGTCTTGGCTCACTTGTGCAGGGGAGAATGCGAGGAAGAGAAGAAAAAGAAAGGAAAGAAGGAAGAAAAAGGGGTGGGGCCAAGTGACTTCGGTCACACGGGTCCCACACGCGATCTAACTTTAACTCCGATAAAATTTCCGATCATAAATTCTTAATCTACATATTTTTCCAGTCCATGACATATTTTTATTTCTCCAAAATATTGATAAAAATTTCACACCTATCGGTACACTCACATCACAGTATTTTAACACTTAAAAATCATTATTCATCACTTTTTCCCAAATTTGCCTATTCACTCAATTTTTCGCCCTGATTCCATTTCCAGTGTTATTTTTGTCATATGAAACCTCTAACTCAGTATTTTTGCCTCAGAACACACGGTTGGCAAATTACCATTTTGCCCGTTTTGCCCATTTGGCAATAATTCTTGGATTTTCACTAATCCACCAACTTTCATTTCACAATATAATATAAAAATTCACATTTAAATATATGAGGTGTTATAATCATCATGGACTAAAGTCCCATTTTAAACATTGAATTATCCAACACATCATTTCCATAGTTCATTTTAATTACTCACAATCCTCAATCCAAAATTTTGAAATTTCCAATTTATTTCTACATCCAAGCATCTTAAGTCATCCAAGTGTATGCCCTCATCAAGGGTCTTATAACCTTTATTTTACCCTAAGTATCCAATATTACATACAAACACTCACATTCAAACTCTAACGAATTCATTGGGGTTCCAATCCCCTACCACATCAAAGATATAGCACTAATTCCTCATACACTCAATTATTCCAACTCCCATACATTTAGGAAAGACTACCAACATCACCATACCAATATCAACTCAATTCAATCATTCTTACTCACCATAAGACCACATATTCGACTATGGTAGTATTCTACCCAAAATGGTTATACATCTTATATCAATTCATTCTCACTAAGTCCTCAATTACACCAAATTCACTTACTTACATATCAATCTGTGGAGCAGTCAACACTGCACCCACAACCTCAGCCTAAGGACTGGCATTGGTGCTCCAGGGTTGTTACGAAGGCATCTTATACTGACCACACATTGAACACGAAGAAATGGGTTGATCAGGCCCAAACTAAGGAATCACATGTGTAGCAGTCAATAAGAGTCTACGTACAACTATACAGCACTCACTACCTTTTACACAATCATCCGAGTTCCCTAAAGAAACTGCTCTGATACCATAAAATGTAACAGCCCGTTACGTACCGGTATTGTTAACATTGATTATGATATTAAGCGCAGTTACAATCACAGTAATTGGGTTAATTAAATTACGGGCAATTTCTTTTATCATATTCCTTTTCATAACCATAACCTTTTCCGTAATCAATTAAAACAACACTATAATTGTAAATGCAATACGCGGAAGCATTCAGTTTACTAACACCACTAATCTTTCTCTTTATTCAACTCATTTAAACTCATCAAATTACTTTCATATCTTACCATGTTTTAGCCCTTTACATTGGTTACGCGTGGTTTCAAACCACGAACCATTTGGAGTTCTACCCAACAAGTTAAGCCCCTTTCTTTTAGTCTAGAAAAACTTAAATTTTCAAAAATTGCACTGTGGTAATCGATTACCAGTGGGTGGTAATCGATTACCACCTGTCAAAAATGAGGCAGTAGCTAAATTTTCACCTCCTCTGTTCTGGTAATCGATTACCAACCTTGGGTAATCGATTACCTCACATGGTAATCGATTACCAAGCCTCAGTAATCGATTACCAGTGAAGACAGTAGCCAAATTTCGTCCCCTGTTGCATGGTAATCGATTACCATGCTTGGGTAATCGATTACTATGCAGCAAAAGTGACAGATTACAGCATTTTAAGCCCAAAAAGGGTTGTGTAATCCATCCCAAACACCTTAGTACTCCACACAACACTTAAACATACTCTAATGTAGGCACTAGGCCCTTCAAACATGCATTTTCATTCAATTATGCATCATTTACAAAGTCTTTAATATAATGGCCATTTTACATCAAATATGGACCATTTTACAACATCTTCGCCAAGGCTTCAAATACAATGAATGTGGCAATGGACAAGTCCCATGCTCACTTAATTATACAATAGATTCTAAAGTCCTACATATACATCAAATTGAAAGAATTCAACATGTAGTCATGAACATACAAGGCATGGCATTTTCAACATGCACAAGTTCATGATCTAAGTCTAAAGCATAAAATATATGCAAAGTATGTCCCCATCCAATGCTCATCACATGGTGCCCCCAATATGCACCTCATGCTCCACTCTTCCAGGCTCAACCTAACCTGAAATGATGCCCCAAAACACGGGGTGAGATATATAAATATATCTCAGTAAACCAAGGGCCCTGGAGGCTTCTCCACCCCATGGCTCACTCAATGTGCAAATATAACATCATATAATATGCATGCAATACAATATCACCAACCAACTGGAGACAACCCGAGAACATCCACGCATGGATTCATGTTCAAGGGCTCCATCATATAACTCCCGAGACAATCCTAGAGCCTCTCCCATGGTTGAGAAAACTCCATGGCCAACCCATATCACCAACCAACTGGAGACAACCCGAGAACATCCACGCCAACATGGTTGAGAAAATCCAATGGCCAACCCAACCGGAACTCCTCATGAGACCTATCCGGCGGATGTCCCCCGTTTGGCTCATCCTGGTGTCGCTCCCATGAGTCGACCCCATGGCATACCCAACTGGCACTTCGCCATCGAAATGATCCAGCGGATGTCCAAACCCAACACACGTCAACTGGCCAGTGACCAAACAATTTTCATACAATCCAAGCAATATGCATACAAGCACATAATCACACAATGCCATAAACACATAATCCAACCACAACCATCCACTAGGTGTGGTGGAGCACACAAGGGCTAAACCCCGGTTCCAAAGGTTACCTCAACACCGAGCCCATGCTCCATACGTAAGCTCCAAGCTTACCCGCTTCCAAAGCGTCCAAAAGAGGCAACCTAGATAATCCACAACATGATTATCAAACCATTTCCAATTCAATCATTTAATCTCAAGTAATCATTCATTTTACTTCAATCTCTTTTATGGATCAAATTACCAAATACATCATGAATCACACATTCTTTCTTCTCATTCCACTATATCACACTATACCATCATCCAATTAAACATCATTTTATATCATACAATCTCAAATACACAACTTTTTACATCATTTTTCCTCCAAACCCCTCTATGGTTCGAATTCCTCAAAGGTTGATTCTACAAGGTTTTCACTTCCATTTTAACACACACACTAATCATATAATCACATTATCAACCTATACCAATGGTCCATCATTCAATTATTCAATTACACCACATAACAATTTTCATGAAATTTCCACAAATTTTCCTAAGTTAAAACCCAACTTTTTCACCAAAATTTATCATAGCATTTCTAGCTTACAAGCATGATTCTAAGGCATTTTCATCTAATAGCATTTTTCCATTTGAGCTCTCTATCATCACACATCTAAGATTAATGATTCAAAGCATAATTTCTAGATCTACAAAATCAACCACAAAGATACCACAAATATACTCACCATCTAGTGTATGAACACCACCAAGGCTCCACTAAGCCAAAGGAAGACCAAAGCTCCAACAAAACTCCAAGAACCACAATGGTTCGGATCTGTCCCGGTCCAAAAACGCACAAAGGAGATGGTTTCATGGTTTAAGAGTACCACCAATGGCTTTAGAAGGTTGTTTACAATAGATTTCAACACCAAAATCAAGTGATTTGGTGGAGAAATGAAGAAATTGTGGAGAAGGAAGGAAATGGTTCATGGTTCATGAAATGGGAAGGAACCCACGGGGAAGAAGGAGAAAAGGAGGAGAGAGGGCGTGGGGAAAAGAGTGGGGAGCTAAGTGACTTCGGTCACACGGGTCCCACACACGATCTAACTTTAATCCCGATAAAAATTATGATCACAAATTCTTAATCTACATATTTTTCCAGTCCATGTCATATTTTTCTTTCCTCAAAATACTCATAAAATTTTCACACTTATCGGTACACTCGTACCGCAGTATCTTTCACTTAAAAGGTCATTATTCATCACTTTTTCACAATTTTGTCTACTCACTCAATTTTCCGTCCTGATTCCATTTCCAGCATTATTTTTATCATATTAAATCTCTAACTCAATTTTTATGCCTCGGTTTACGTTCTTGGCAATTTACCATTTTGCCCCTTTTGCCCATTTTGGCCATAATTCTTGATTTTCATTAATCCTTCCCTTTTAAACCCATATTTTATCACATAAATTCACATTTAATTTTCCGAGGTGTTATAAGTCCCGTCAGGGACATTAATGGCACTCTCACTTCACATCAGATTCATATATGTGCCAGTCCCGTTCAATACATTGATGAAACCAAATCAGTTAAATAAAACTAATCCCGTCAAAGTGTTTGCAGTATCTATCTTTTACATCATACATCTTTTTCCTTATATGCTATATCAATTTGCAGAATTCAATTAGAATGCTATATCAATTGTTTGATATGCCAGAAGGTGAAGATAGAGCACCAGAAGCCGTCTGGTAAGCTTCAACCTCTTAAGATACCATAGTGGAAGTGGAAGAGCATTTCCATGGACTTCGTGGTGGGATTGCCGAAAACTCAGGCGGGTTGTGACTCTATCTGGGTCATTGTGGACAGACTGACGAAGTCTGCCCATTTTCTTCCAGTGAAGGTTTGTTTCACTATAGAGCAGTTGGCCAAACTTTATGTTCGCGAGATCGTGAGGCTTCATGGGGTGCCCGAGAGTATCATCAGTGATAGGGACCTGAAGTTCACATCTCGGTTCTGGGAGGCGCTGTAGGAGGCTTTCAGTATGCAGTCGAGATTGAGTACCGCCTATCATCCTCAGAATAACGGACAGACTGAGCAGACCATCCAAATCTTGGAGGACATGTTGAGGGCTTGCACGTTGGAGCAGGGTTCAGCATGGGATAGGTACCTTCCGTTGGTTGAGTTTTCGTACAACAACAGCTTTCATGCTAGCCTGGGCATGGCGCCCTACAAAGCACTGTATGTTAGGAGGCGTCGGATTCCTACCTGCTGGTCTGAGCTTGGAGACAAGGAGCTTTTTGGCTTGGACTTTGTCCAAGATACCACCTAGAAAATCCAGATGATCAGAGAAAAGTTGAAGCAGGCGCAGAATCACCAGAAGAGCTACTAAGATGTAAAGCATCGTCCACTGGAGTTCAGTGAAGGTGAGCACGTGTTTGTGAGACTTTCACCTGTCACCGGGGTTGGTCGGGCCCTCGGAGTGAGGAAGCTGAGCCCGATGTTTATTGGGTCGTACCAGATCCTTGGTAGGGTAGGATCAGTTTCCTACTGGCTTGCCTTGCTTCCGAACTTGGTCAACATCCATGACGTATTTCACGTGTCTCAGCTTCGAAAGTACATAGCGGATCCTTCGCACGTGGTGCAATCAGATGAAGTGGAGGTTCGGGTGAACCTAAAGACTACCGTTGGACCACTCAAGATTCTCGATCGCGGCAAGAAGCAGCTGAGGAGAAAGACCATTCCGATGGTCAAAGTGCACTGGAATGGACGTACTCCTGAGGAGTGCACTTGGGAGCGAGAGGAAGAGCTTCTCTGGAAGTACCCCGAGTTTCGAGACTGGTATGTGTCTGATTTTGAGGACAAAATCCTTAAAAAGGTGGGGTGAATGTAAGAACCCGCACCGTTAATTAAGAAAGTTATTTAATTAATTATGTGAAATTAGGAAATAATTCCATTATTGACCCTAATAATTATTATGATGCTTTAATAATTATAGTAAGTGAGTAACAATGCTGAAAGTCGCTTTTCGGACGAAAAGCTCAGATACCGGTTATGATACCCGGTATAAATGCGTACCGGTGAAGTATCCGGAAAATTATAATAAATGCATGAATATTCCTAGAATAATATGTAGAACATGTAAAACAAGTTTCAAGTCAAAATAATGAGAACTGGTGCCAGAACAGATACTAGCCAACCCCGAATGAAGGTAAACAAACAATCACGAAGAAAACGCAAAGGATGTACAAAATGGAAATGACTTGTAAACTAAACTTGATCTGAATCCTTTCATTTCACTTAACATGCTCATGAACAACACAAAGACACACACTCATAGGCTCTTGTGATATGTTCTAGAGTTGAATAAAACCTAACCTTGAAAGTAATCAAAACAATGTAAAATATTTGCATTGATAATTTTTTTTTGTCTCTTCACAAAGTACAAAAGATCCAAATCCCAAGCTAAATTCACACAACATTAGTTTTGCGCTTTACATATTTTTTTCTTTTTCTTGGGCTTCCATAGTGTAGAATCATGACATGTGCAGTTACACGTAAATGCAAACCTAGGTAAGACCCAAATTGGATATTCCATACTGGTAAGATAAAGCGGATCTAGCATACGTCTTTCTTTAACTGAGAAAGCTCCCAATTCAGACATAAAACCGCTATCGGAGTAGCCAGTTAAGTATATGCAGCCTTCTTGAACTCCAAGAAAGTCTTTAGCCGGAAGAGATTCACAATTCAATTCACCCAGAAACAAATCTTGGTCTCCCAAGGTGTCCACATTCACGACCCTGGGTTGGATGCAGTTTTCTTCAACCTTAAAAACATCAAAGCCAATCGTTGGCGCACGAAATTCATAATCACGATAATACCTCTTCACAACTAAAACACTCCCATTAGACACCACCAAATATACTTTCAAATTAAAATCTGATAGATTCTTGGTTGACTGCTCAGAATCTATACTATGCAACAAAAAGAGCACTGATGATTCATCATCATCAACTCCAACTCGAAATATATCAACTTTTCTACCGTTTCGGGTAATAGCATAAAGTTTGTCTTTGTGAAAAGTGAGATTCCCATATTCTTTGTCACCCCGATAGCCATTCCATGCTTTGTCTGATCCTATCTTGCACCATACCAAGTCACCACCGCAAGTAACAGCTGCAGCCAAGATAGGATTTGAATTGACACATGTTGAAATTGTGAAAGACACAGGAGTGTCCATGCCACTAACATTGTATCCCTTTGACTTGAGGAAATCCGGCATCGTGGTACGAGGAGGGAGTTCAATCCGAACTTTTGAGAACAAGTTGAGAATGAAGACTTTGACTCGAGATCTGATAACTAACCAGCCCTTGATCGATCCCTTAATGCAGGAATCACGAAAAGGCCTAAATGGTTTGTAGATTTTAAAATCCTTGTGACGATTAGAGGGACTAACAACAAGAGTGTATCTTGAGCTTTCATCGTTGTTATCAATTAACCAAGGGGTTCTGTTTGGAACTACGAGGTGGGGTTTGTTGTAGGTACAAGAATACCAGCCCTTACATACGCTGCCAAATCGAGCTTGATCCTGAAATTCTATGCCCTTGTAAATCGTCTCTATGATATCAGTAGGCATCTTGGACCAATCTGGACTCATCAGTTTTCTTTTCTTGTTTTCCATCCTGCAAAGTAACATTAGCAATTCAGGTTAAGATCTTGAAATCGTTGCATGGAATGAAATATGGAATTAATAACGTGGAATCAAATAAGAAACAAGAAACAGAATAGAGGACAACTGATACGTACCCGTGGAACACACATTAGTGATACCCGTGGAACAACAAAAATACAAAAATGGAAACAACATGTTATATTTAAAGAAAATGATCAAGATTACAGTACTAATCCTATTTTCTTGAAAGAAAATATGATCAAGAAAACAGTGTTGATACCAAGAACACAATGATAATAATACACAAATAAAAAGAATTGGGAGGCACAAGAGACAAGACCAAACCTTCGTTGCTTCTCAAGAAGATGACTAGCCAGAGGAGAGAATTCTTAATCCACAATAAAGAAGGGAGTCTATATTATTACACTGATCTATATACTTAAATAGTTTTTCCTGGTTTAATGTTATGTATCAGAATCTTTTATGGAGAGATTTAATATTAGCGTATCTGTACAAAATCAGACGCATTAAATCCATTCCTTTCAAGTGCTTCTGTTATTAAAAGGAAGAAATCAACTTAAAAAAAAATCAAAATACAATACTTAAAGTGTCTGTTGACCCCACGGAGTAACTTAATTAAGACTTCTGTAAAAGGTGTTATTAATTATTCATGTACTTAAATACAATACTTAGTTAAGAAATTAAAATGAGAAGTATTAAATAAAAATATAAATTTTTTTAATATTTTTATAATATAATAAATTAAGAAAATAATTTTTTTTATAATTTTCATTTTACAATAATTAAATTAAATAATGTATTTATAAAAAGCATCAAGTATTTCTTAAACAGCTCTACGGATACCCGTTACCCATTAAAATAATAATAATAATAACAGTAAACAGAGAATAATATGGTAATAATCCTCCGAAATTGCTAGAAATATATCATTTGTTTTAAATTATTTATTAATTTTTTTTGTAAACAAATTATTTATTACTTTTCAAGCCAAAGGAAATATTAGTTTTTTTAATTTTTATCTTTATCTGATGATATTTTAAGTAAATGAAATCTAATTTTAACGTAAAACATTGAATAAAAATTATTTTAAAATTGAGAATATTATTTTTAAAGGATAATACTTATTGCATAAAATAAATAAGGACAAGTTATATTAAAATTTGATTCTATGAAACATGGAATCACACTAATCCCACCCACTTGAAAGAAAATGGCAATTCCACGGAATAAAACTTGAAAATTAATCACTATATTCTTTGTTTTGTAACCAAACCTAAAAATACTAATTCCATGAAAATATAACTCAGAATAAAATCACTAAATTGTGTAGTAGAGATGAAACGCAAGAAAAAGTATAGATCCCAAGAACATAATTAAAATAAGACACAAATAAAAAGTGTTTAATATTTTTGCTTCTATGCCAAATTCACATAAAAGTAATGGATCTCAATAACTTCTTCTCGCTATTTTATTTTCTTTTAAAAATTGGACCCACTCACTTTTATGTGTGTGTGACAGAGAAATATTTTTTTACAGCAAAAGCATAAATAATCTAATATGGGTTCTTTTCATATTTTTGCATAAACCTATAGTCTGGCTTCTTATGACCGGGCTTCCCACAATAAAAGCACTTCAACTCATATTTTGGCCTAGACCGGCCTCTAGACCCCGGCTCTTGCTACAATCCTGGGTGTCGGACATTCCTCTGTTATCGGTCACGTTCACATTAGATGTGCTGGTTAAACTTTGTTCCTTTATCTTGGACTCTTCATTTGGGAGGCTGTCTGTCACAGCATCCATCTTCAATTTCTCATTAGGAGCCGGGTTTCTTAATGTCACTACTAGAGTATAACAACTTTCTGGCAGCGATCTCAACAACAACAGTTTCATCAGACTAATGCAGTCAAACACATCAAAGAAATTGACGGAACCAGATTCGTCAAGTAATGTTGCAGGACTACTGGTCCATGTCAGATTCTACAGACAGTCAAGTAGGAGGAGCTGACAGAAACCAGTCCCGTCAGGGACATTAATGGCACTCTCGCTTCACATCAGATTCATATATCATACATTTTTTTAAAACAAATTCGTCAAAGTGTTTGACAGTATCTATCTTTTACATCATACATTTTTTTCCTTATATGCTATATCAATTTGCAAAATTCAATTAGAATGCTATATCAATTGTTTGATATGCCAGAAGGTGAAGATAGAGCACCAGAAGCCGTCTGGTAAGCTTCAACCGCTTGAGATACCATAGTGGAAGTGGGAGAGCATTTCCATGGACTTCGTGGTGGGATTGCTGAAAACTCAGGCGGGTTGTGACTCTATCTGGGTCACTGTGGACAGACTGACGAAGTCTGCCCATTTTCTTCCAGTGAAGGTTTGTTTCACTACAGAGCAGTTGGCCAAACAATATGTCCGCGAGATCGTGAGGCTTCACGGGGTGCCCGAGTGTATCATCAGTGATAGGGACCTGAAGTTCACATCTCGGTTCTGGGAGGCGCTGTAGGAGGATTTCGGTACGCAGTCGAGATTGAGTACAGCCTATCACCCTCAGAATAACAGACAGACTAAGCAGACCATCCAAATCTTGGAGGACATGTTGAGGGCTTGCACGTTGGAGCAGGGTTCAGCATGAGATAGGTACCTTCCGTTAGTTGAGTTTTCGTACAACAACAGCTTTCATGCTAGCCTAGGCATGGCGCCCTACGAAGCACTGTATGTTTTTGGCTTGGACTTTGTCCAAGATACCACCTAGCAAATCCAGATGATCAGCGAAAAGTTGAAGCAGGCGCAGAATCACCAGAAGAGCTACTAAGTTGTAAAGCATCGTCCACTGGAGTTCAGTGAAGGTGAGCACGTGTTTGTGAGACTTTCACCTGTCACCGGTGTAGGTCGGGCCCTCGGAGTGAGGAAGCTGAGCCCGATGTTTATTGGGTCATACCAGATCCTTGGTAGGGTAGGATCAGTTTCCTACTGGCTTTCCTTGCCTCCGAACTTGGTCAACATCCATGACGTATTTCACGTGTCTCAGCTTCGAAAGTACATAGCGGATCATTCGCACGTGGTGCAATCGGATGAAGTGGAGGTTCGTGTGAACCTAAAGACTACCGTTGGACCACTCAAGATTCTCGATCGCGGAAAGAAGCAGCTGAGGAGAAAGACCATTCCGATGGTCAAATTGCACTGGAATGGACGTACTCCTGAGGAGTGCACTTGGGAGCGAGAGAAAGAGCTTCTCTGGCAGTACCTCGAGTTTCGAGACAGGTATATGTCTGATTTTGAGGACAAAATCCTTAAAAAGGTGGGGTGAATGTAAGAACCCGCACCGTTAATTAAGAATGTTAATTAATTAATTATGTGAAATTAGGAAATAATTCCATTATTGACCCTAATAATTATTATGAGGCTTTAATAATTATAGTAAGTGAGTAACAATGCTGAAAGTCGCTTTTCGGATGAAAAGCGCAGATACCGGTCATGCTACCCGGTATAAATGCGTACCGGTGAAGTATCCCGGAAAATTATAATAAATGCATGAATATTCCTAGAATAATATGTAGAACATGTAAAACAAGTTTCAAGTCAAAATAATGAGAACTGGTGCCAGAACAGATACTAGCCAACCCTGAATGAAGGTAAACAAACAATCACGAAGAAAACGCAAAAGATGTGCAAAATGGAAATGACTTGTAAACTAAACTTGACCTGAATCCTTTCATTTCACTTAACATGCTCATGAACAACACAAAGACACACACTCATAGGCTCTTGTGATATGTTCTAGAGTTGACTAAAACCTAACCTTGAAAGTAATCAAAACAATGTAAAATATTTGCATTGATAATTTTTTTTTGTCTCTTCACAAAGTACAAAAGATCTAAATCCCAAGCTAAATTCACACAACATTAGTTTTGCACTTTACATATTTTTTTCTTTTTCTTGGGCATCCATAGTGTAGAATCATGGCAATTCCACGGAATAAAACTTGAAAATTAATCACTATATTCTTTGTTTTGTAACCAAACCTAAAAATACTAATTCCATGAAAATATAACTGAGAATAAAATCACTAAATTGTGTAGCCTTAAAGTGCTTATGTTATTAAAAGGAAGAAATCAACTTTTTCTAAAGTGAGATGAAACGCAAGAAAAAGTATAGATCCCAAGAACATAATTATAATAAGACACAAATAAAAAGTGTTTAATATTTTTGCTTCTATGCCAAATTCACATAAAAGTAATGGATCTCACTAACTTCTTCTCGCTATTTTATTTTCTTTTCAAAATTGGAACCCACTCACTTTTATGTGCGTGTGACAGAGAAATTTTTTTTACAGCAAAAGCATAAATAATCTAATCTGGGTTCTTTTCATATTTTTGCATAAACCTACAGTCTGGCTTCTTATGACCGGGCTTCCCACAATAAAAGCACTTCAACTCATATTTTGGCCTAGACCGGCCTCTAGACCCCGGCTCTTGCTACAATCCTGGGTGTCGGACCTTCCTCTGTTATCAATCACGTTCACATTAGATGTGCTGGTTAAACTTTGTTCCTTTATCTTGGACTCTTCATTGGGGAGGATGTCTGTCACAACATCCATCTTCAATTTCCCATTAGGAGCCGAGTTTCTTAATGTAACTACTAGAGTATAACAACTTTCTGCAAGCGATCTCAACAACAACGGTTTCATCAGACTAATGCAATCAAACACATCAAAGAAATTGACGGAACCAGATTCGTCAAGTAATGTTGCAGGACTACTGGTCCATGTCAGATTCTACAGACAGTCAAGTAAGAGGAGCTGACAGAGGCCAGTCCCGTCAGGGACATTAATGGCACTCTCACTTCACATCAGATTCATATATGTGCCAGTCCCGTTCAATACATTGACGAAA